>PVKE010000318.1:0-83113 GCA_004027555.1 Craseonycteris thonglongyai
TGCCAACATCAATTTCAAGAACATTTTCTTCTGCAATGACTAATATTAATGCAAAAGTAGAAATCACTGTGTTTACTATTAACAAAAAGAGCCAATGCCTTTGTAAGAGCCCTTTCCCCACCCCCCCACCCCCACCCCCACCCCCCGGGCCCTTCAGGAAGCTGTTTTGGACAAGAGAGCCTGGAATATAAGCTGATGATCTGATCTAAACTAAATGGTCTCCTCCAGTCACTGTCTTGCATTAACTTTGCTTTAACCTTTCACCTTAATTGCCCTTTAAATTCACGGTTTGTTTCTATTACTGTTGAATTCTTATCTCTTAAGTAAAAGAACCATGGTTTTTACTTTATCAGACTGAGGGGCTAGTTCTTTGAGGTAGGACTTTTAGAATAGTCATAGCTTTCTCTGGGAGTGTACTTCAGGTTCATGGATCCTTCTGGGCTTCATAAATCCAAGTTGAAGGAAATTGGAAGAATGTTGACCATCACCATCACTGTTACCTACCAAGGCCATGTTCCTGGGTGAAAGACTAAAAACCCTCTTTGGTGTCTAGTCCCTTGTCTCATGTCTAATGCAACTTGTCATTTTCCTTTTACAGGTGGCAGCAGCAGAAGGAGGGATGGTCCCTGAGGAATTTGGTGATGTCTGTCAGCCACCTGATATCTGGAGCCCTGAAAAATTCAGTGTCTTTCACAGACAAACCAGGTAGGAACCTAAGATCAATCAGAGGCCACAGGCCTACTTTTGTAATATCTCTCTCTCAAGTTTTTCATTTCCAGTGATCTCCAGAGGAGTTTCCTCAGCTTTTTATTTGGCCCTATTATGGTGTCCTATCTTTTCTTTTCTTTTTTTTTTTTTTAAGATTTATTTTATTGATTTTTTACAGAAAGAAACAGAGACAGAGATACAGAGAGAAGGGGGAGGGCCTAGAACAGTCTCCATAGTTGACATTAGTTTTCCATATAGTTTCACTCCACAGGTGGGCACAGGGCTGCGCAGGTCAGGAACTGGGCCGGGAGCCTCCTGCATAGGTCCTGGCAAGAACTGAACTGGGGGCACTCCCCAGTTCAGCATGTGGGTCCGCATGGGCTGGGGCCGTGGCCAGGATTTGATCCTCGGTCCCCGGGGCTTCAAAGCGAGCGCTTAACTCACTGAGCCATCCCGGCTTTCCCGGTGTCCTATCTTTTGATTAACAATTTCCTCCTGGCTAGGTAGGGTAGGTAACCTTCCCTTTATTGTCGTTGACAGTCACATCATTCCTATTCTTTCCTCTTGGTCAGCTGTGCTGATAGATATTCCTCTATGGTGGGATGCTGATATCAGTTACCCTGTCTCTCCTCTATAACACCTGGCTCACTTACCCTCCACCTCATACAGACACAGCCCTGCCTTCTTCCCCAGGATGCTGTTTTCTCTTCCTTTATTCTAAGTCATGATAGGGCAGTGCTGTCCCTGCTTACTGTCTCTCATCAGCTTCTCCACCTCCTTCCCAGGTTTGATAGGAGAGTCCCCTGCCCAAATACTGTGTGAGACACCAGAAGTAGAGGCCTACAAGTCTGCTTCTCTCTTTCCTCAGTGTCTAGAAACAGGCAGGTCACCATCCTCCAGTGCCCACCCCTACCCTTCTTGCTGCCAGGTACAGGTGTGCTCCTCTCCACAAACCACAAACAGGCTCATATTTATCTCTGGGAATATTTCTCTCTCTTATTACATATCTTCAACATGGGGAAGGCCTTGGTGACTCAGCTCTCTGCCCTGGTGACTTCCAGACTTAATCTTTAGCTAGACCTTCCTGATGTTAAATCTCTGTCCCCTTTTCTGTAGTTCAGAACCATTTTCCCCAATTAGAGGGTATAGGAAGAAGTGACCAGTAAACAGATGGTATTTGACACTGGAGGGGAAAGGTCTAATGACAGGCAGCCCTTCTCTTGGGGCTGGAAGTCTGAAGCCCAGTATGTACATTCTGCCCAGGGCCTGGCATTCTTGGAGAGTATCTGAGTCTTTTGAGGGGAAGGTGTTTTATCTGGTGCCCATTCCTGAGGACAAAGATCTCAGAATCTGAAGTCTATCCCTGTTCATTGCCAGAACCCACCACTAGGTGATACTGTACCTTGAGCTCAGGTGGCAGCTCTTGTCCACACGTGTGAGAGTTGACAGGGGTGCCAGAGCCTCTCCTGCCGTTGGAAGCAACATCAGCTTACCCTATGACCTTTAGGCCTCCTCTCAGTAGTGCCTCTATCACCCCCACAATCCAGATAGCACAAGCAGCAGGCTTAAGGAAGTACCAGCTCTGGTTAAGGTCCTCCCTCCCCTGATAGGCACGTACCTTGAGTTGGGGTGAGGATTGTGTGGCTGGAGGAGTAGGGTAGGTGTTAGAAAGCAGGAATGTGGTTGAGCAGTAAATATGCATGGGGTACCTTGATGGCACAACACCAACATTAATAACCCCACCCACCTGTCTGTCAACATGGCTGACTGATCCCTCCCAAAGTTGCTGGGCCACTTGGGCAGCTGCAGTCTTGGTTTCTGCCACACGAGGGTGCTGCTGACCAATTAAAATTCCTGCCCCTTCACAGACAGACTTTGGGCAGTGGGAGAAGGAGGACAACATTTCCCCAAGACAGAGGTCAGAAAAGACCTCAAGAGAGCCTGAAACCGGAGCCTAAGAAGCCAAAACAATAATTAGTACCACTTGTTTTTCCTTAAAAAATGGCCTAAGACTCTGAACACTTTGCCCTAGTGGCCTGATAACTCAGTATGTTCCCAGCTGAATTTGGGAAGCCCCTAGCTCTAGGCACTAAACACCTTTCTTGCACAGGTACCTCTCTCCCTCAGGGTGTAGCAGCCTCCAGCTGTCTGCCCCACTGTTTCCCTGCTGTAAAACTGTGACAGTCACTTTTTAGTCTAGAAAGTGTGGAGTACCTGTGGTTTTCAGAGAAGAAATCTCTTACAATTGTTTTGAGAAGTATCTTTGTTAGTGAAAGAGTGTTGGAGAGAGAAGGCTTCTATGCCCTGTCACCTCCCCCAGCATAAACCTATAGAGCTTAAGATGGTTTAGTGGATGTTTGCAACCTCAGTGGCTGAAAGACACCCCGTGACACCCCAGTGCTCTGAGCCAAAAAAGGTGTTAGAAAGCAGGTTGGGGAAGGGGGCTGCTTTGACCCTGAGCTTCATATTGACCCTATGCCCTACGATGGCTCTGCCAGGTATTCAAGTGGCCATGGGTCCCTTATAGAGATGCGGTACCACACAGTTGATCCTCAGTCTCTATGAAGCCCTTCCAGGCTGAACAGGCTAAGGCATGACAGCAGTTCTCCTCCTCCCTCCTACCCCCATGCCGGAGGGCCCCTCCCCAGGAGGACAGCTTGATTAAACAGTCGGTGCTGCTGGAATTACTGCACAGCTGGCGCTACCCCCAGCACCCTGAGCAGAGCAGCAGCGCAGATTAAAATCTCCAATTAGCGTTAAAGTGAAGTGAGGAGGTACTGAGGCTGCCAAAGAGGCCAGGCGGGCACTCTGGGTCGGCAAATCACCCCCATTCCTGCCTGGATTCTGAATGCCACTCTTTGTCACCCCTTGTCTAGCTCCTCTCCCAACAGCTCTCAGTGCCCATTAGTTTCACATTGCATGAGGCCAGAGGGCTTTATGAGGGGCAGAAGGTAGGGGGTAGGGGTGGGCAGATGTCTTACCTGACAAAATGCTAGGGACATCGTAAGTATGGAGGAGAATGAGAGTCATCAGGGCCTGGCGAGGGGAATACCCTACTCACTGTCTGTCAGGCAGCCAGGTCAAAGTGACTTCACACTACTGCTGTTTTGTTTTGTTTTGTTTTGTTTTGTTTTGCCTAGAGAAAGAGCAAAGAGAACAGATCCTTCCAGACCCTCTTTACCTATAAGTTGCTGGGGGGCTGTGGTACCCACACAAACATCCATCTTTGTATATTTTATCCTATCCAGTCATCTGCTTCCACCCAAATTCTGGCTCCTTCCATCCTCCTTCCCTTCATTCTTTCCTCAGCTTTCCTGTGGGCAGAGGTAGGCACAGTCTGGCTTGGGAGTATTGCCATGCCCTACCACCTGGGTCCCAGTGGCTCTTCTTTATCTTCTCTGTAGTGTAGGAAAGAGCAGGGATATGCCAATAATGGACGCTTCAGACTTTTCCAACCCCTGAACATCACCCCACCACCACCACCACCTAAGGGCCCGCTATCATTTACACTTCTGCTCTTCACCCACCAAGCCTGGAAGGAGGGCAGCACAGCTAGCTACGCCCTTTGACTTCCCTCTGTCCCTTTAAGGGAAATGGAGGTGGGTATTCAGCTGACTGAACCTACTCACACCTCCAGAAATTAGACACCAGGGCACAGTGCCACCCTCCCAGGCTGGCACATGCTACCCTGGCAGAGGTTCAAATAGCACACACACACACACACACACACTGTCATACCCCCACCCCGATGTCTTCCTCATCTCTCTCTTTCTTCCTCTCTCTCTCTTTTTTTTCTCAGCTTAAAACAGCTGAGCCTTAAAGGAGGGGGGTGATCAAGCTGGGGCAGAGGGGTGGAGAGCTCCAATAGCACGTTTTCACCTGCCATTTAATTGGATGTATTTTTAATTAATGGGACCTCAGGGACCAACATGAGACAATCTGATCTCTGAATAGGGAC
Source organism: Craseonycteris thonglongyai (assembly GCA_004027555.1). NCBI lineage: Eukaryota > Metazoa > Chordata > Mammalia > Chiroptera > Craseonycteridae > Craseonycteris > Craseonycteris thonglongyai. Next base: position 4,667 of record PVKE010000318.1, read on the forward strand.
AGGGGAGGGATTGGGTAAGGGAGGAGGATGGGGCCACTGGGTGCGGTTACCAGGAACCCAGGCCCATCAATCACTGGCCACTTTGCTTCTGGCATGGAGAGCGGCGAGCAGAGGAGGAGGGGCGGCACTGAGAAGATGTGCCAGGGTATCCCCCCAACTGCCAGGACCTCCAAAAAGGATGGAACTACACCGGTTGACTCAGGTCTGGGGCCCAAAATTGCAGCCAGGATATTAGGTAAGGCTGTTTTCTTGCTCCTAGCATTTGTCCATTTGGGCTTGTCCCAGTGAATGCTATAAAATTGTGAAAGGAAGGCAGGGACAGAGCTTTACAGAGAGAATACAAGAGCTAGAGACCACAGAACCAGAGACGATGGTAAGAGGGAGGAGAAGGAAGGGGGCTTCAGAGATACTTCTGTATGTTTAGACATAAATAAAATAAGTGCCATGGAGCTTATGTGCAGAACAGCATACAAATGAGGCCTGGTGCTGTTGGGGTATGAATCCTAGAATCTTACTGTTGTAAGGAAGGGAACTTGGAGCTCATCTTGCCAAACCCTTCATTTTACAGATGTGGAAAAGGAGACCCAGAGAGGGGAAATCCTGTGAATCCTGTCCTGGTATGGTTTTGTGTTCCTGTATTTGGAGAGTTCCTGGGAACACAAGGAAAGGTAGGTAGATAAGGTATGGGGAGGAAAGTCAAGGGAAGAGGGTCAGCAGGATATTTATTCTCTATTGCCTGGAGTCTCATGTCTCTGGCCTCTGAGTCTTGGAAGCAGCTTAGAGGAGTCAGGAAGGTACATTTATCTCATACAGCCTATTCCAGGGGTCATCTCATTCATTCTCTTACTTCTAAATAGACAGATCTCTCACTGTCCCCCACTCCCATAGGATTTCACCACATTCTGTAAGGTCCACAGGGAAGAAAATGGACCAACTACCCCAGTTCCCTAATCTAGAAGTAAATCTTCCAATGATAACTAAATATTGAAGTTTTGGTGTTTTTTTTGAGATTTCATCACATTTCCCTGCTGCAGTATAAGCTGCTAAGCGACAATGAAGTAAAAACAAAAAAGTAGCGAGAAGGGGTCTTATACTTCTTTATGTCTAAGCTGAGAACAGAGAGAGAAATAAAACTCAAGGCTCTGAAAGCTGAGTCCTGTATGGCCCTGTATTCATGTGCTGTGGCCCCAGAGCTCGTAGGCTCCATCTGGGGGTGTGGTGCTGGTACTGTCCCCATCCCCAACCTCTGCTTCCTTCACTAGGGTTAAGGAGAAAGGGAGTTCCCCACCAGGTCACCAAAGGTGGTATTTCCTGGAATCTTTTTTTCTTCCTCAAAAAATTCAATATTCTTTGTTCTGTGCTTCATAGACTAAGTTACAGTTAGGGCAAGGATGGGCACAGAGTTGGAAAGCAGTGTGGGTAGAAACTTTATCACATTCTACAACATTCCAAACACCTGTTCCCCACTCTCAGGATTGTCTTCTCTATCTTAGTGTACCCCATTTTATATCCCCAAAGGCCCTGGGAAGAACAGGTTGTGTTTCTCAAAGTGTCCCCTGCCTCACCCAGCCCTGTCCTTAGACCCTCAGGGTCCTTCCCTTGGCTGTTTGATTCCTTGCCTCCTCTACTTCTCATAGGAGGAGAAGGTTCTCCTTGTATCCCCCTAAAGCAGTCTGGAAAGAATCCATCTAGCTCTGCCATTGCTTCTGAGGAGCTGCAGGGGTTGGGGGAGGGGAGGAGAACTGCATCAGTTGAGCTTCCCTGTGCTGAGGAAGAGTCTCTTGTCAGGAGAGCTTAGGGAGAAGCCTAGAAGTGGGGAGGAGATAGAAAGGGAAAATTTGGGAGTGGAGAGGCCTGTAGTCCCACCTGTAGAGCTGGCTGCCTAACACAAGGTAGGCCATTCATATTGAATATTTTGTAGGGGACTTATTAGATGGTTCCTATTTATAGAGATATTGTTTCTCCTTTGAAACAGATCAGTAGAGAAGAACATGCAGCAAAGAAGGAGGGAGAGGATGTCAGGCTTTTATAGGGCCTTTTTCTCACTCTGTGTCCACCCCTATTCCAACTTTGGAGGCATACTAGAGGGGCTAGAGCCCTAACAGCATTAAATTTAGATTGTGGATGTTTTTCCAAGGAACAGGGTCTCCCTTCCTCCAAACCCCACCAGTCCTGCCTTATACGCTCAAAGGTTAGCGAAGAGTGCCAGATTGGCATCCCTGGAGTTAGAGCCTGGAGCCTGCTCTGGAGTCCAGAAGAAACCTCTAGCCTTTGCAGAAAAAGAGGGAGGGATAGACTTAAAGTAAATGGAATGCAGAGGTAGTAGGACCCACAATACTCTGCACTCTGGAGAAAAGGGAATCACTGAGGAGCTCAGTATCAGCCCAGGGTTTTCTTTCAACTCTGGTAAGACACATTTCTTCTCCCTCAGTCCTACTAGATGGAAGGAGATCTGGAGAGCAGAACCTCCCACTTTGCCACCTTGTAGTCTGTTGTGCAGATCCCCTCTCTAGCTCCCAAAGCCATGGAGAAGGGGAAGGAAGGCATCTTAGAGGTGGCACCCAGGGGGAGAAGCCAAGGAGAAGAAACAGTGACCAGAGAGGGAACCAGGAGGAGAAACCTGCTCCTGAAGTAGCCTCCTTACCCATCCGCTCCTGTGCCCTCCTCACATGCAGACTAGGCTGAGTGTCCAAATGTGCCAGCTCTCCTGGCTGGCAACCCTGCTCTGCCATGCAGACAGTCGGCTCTCTGCTCCAGCACAGAGCACATGCTGGGGTTTCTTGCACTCCTTTGCTCACCTAGCTCAATGTGTCTGTGTTGCAGATTCCTAGAGATAAAGGAGGGGTCTCTGGCACAGCAAGTAGGAAGATGGTGGACTCTGGGGCCCTTTGGGTACATATCTGCCTAGTAGGAGAAGGGAGGGAGGGAGAAGGCTGCTGGCAGCTCAGCTGAGCTCAAGGTTCTGGTGACTCATAGCAATGGGGGTGGCTCACGAAAACAACAGAGGGGAAGGGGACCCAGGCGTGTTAGCTCTCTCTTTGCCCATTTCTCCCCAGCTCAGCTCTGTGGATGAAGGTCTTGCATTTGGATTGTGGAGCAAGGAGAGGCCCTATCTATGAAAGAAGAGAGGGAAATGGGCCTCCTACTGAGGCGTCTCAGTGAGGAAAGGATAGGAGTGGCGTTATCCTTGCCCTTACTGTAACGGCTGGATCCACACAGGGCACTGGGCATCCACCTGTGCTGGGGAAGCTCAGTGCTCCTGGGCACCTTTCCCGAAGAGGGGCTTTCCAGGCACAGCCACTTCTCCCTGTCCAGAGCTCTGGGTACCCAGCTGATAGCATGTGACTTAGGAATTTCTTTATTTTGTTTTTTTTTTTTTAAGCACTATTATAAGACCAGAACCTAGAAGGATTACTTCTTGGTCTTTGTACTCTCTTCCCTGGAAATAGGCACCATAGCTCTTCAAAAGTACTGATTTCCCTCTTCCCTTACAGCAGGTTGGCAATGTGCATCTCTTCCATCCTTTCTGAATCAGGGGGATGATAGGATAGTTTATTTGAGATCACACCAGTGGAAAGGGGCAAGGTGGACCAGGAGAACCATCATGCCTTTGACCATAGTCCCTGGGGCCTCCTAATTCAACAAAGGGAAACAGGGGTCTTGGATACCAGTATGTCCGGATACAGAAGAATAAATACCCTCCCAAACACAGAGGATGGGCTAAGAGGAGGAGAGTTCTTTGACAGAGTTTGAGTACTCATTTGCCTACTTCTTTTCCTTTCCTTTCTGGTGGCTCTGCTATCTGGCTGGGGTGAGGAGCCCTCTGCTGGGATGCTATTAGAGGTCCAGAGACAGTTTTGGTTGGAGAAAGGGACAGACCAGCTGCTCTTCCTCTAGGAACATGGGCCAGCTCCACTTCTCCAGTGCTCCCTGACAACATTGAGAGCCCAGGGGCCTCTGCTAGAATTCTCAGAATAAAGCTCTGTCCTGAAATGAACCAACAATCACCTGACTCTGGTACAAAGTGGTGCTGTGAGGGGAAGCCTGGGTGTACCAGGCAGGGTGAGGTATGACAGTGAGTGAAGAGTGAGTGAGTTAGTGAGTGGTTTAAGAATTACTCCTCAATATCACATGCTTCGCCTCTTTCTCAAAGCTTTCCTCAGCCCCTCTTTCCTTCAACCTGCCTTCATTCAACTCCACTCTTGGCCACCTACCTCATCCCCTCCAATCTGAGAAGGCATAGTAAGTAGTTGTCTGTTCCCTATACCTTTGTCTCTCTTGCTTTCCCTGTCTTCTCCCAACTCCTAGCCAAGAGGTATCCCATTTGAACTCTTTCCACCAGTGAATGCCATCAGGATGTGAACCCAAAATACCTAACCTCTGCCACCCACATGACTCTGAGAATGCCACTCTGACTCAGACTGACTCATCAGTCCTTCCCACAAGTATAGCCAGGCCAAGACTGGTGTGTCCACTGGCACCAAAGGCCCTGACCTGAAATAGTGGATAGCCCCTGGGGTGCAGTGGGACCCAACCCTAAATGCATATATGCCTGCGCATTGGTCACACTGGTTTATTAGTGTTATTTCAGCATTGTGATGCAGAGAGAGTAAGTGTAACAGCTGCTCCTTGCTTGCAGTGTTTATTGTTACCTAGAGACAACCTCCTGGCTTTTTCCCAGCTTCCCCTCCCCCCCCCCAGACCAGCCCCCTCCCTGCCAACAGTCCTACTCTCCCCACACCAATTGGAAATTTATAGCTTGCCCATACTATGCCTTTAACCCTCTCCTGTCCATAGGGTAGGTGGTGAGGGAAGCCAAAGTAAGCAGTGGGCATGCTTGGGCCCGAGCTGGGTAGCATAGCATATGAAGGAGGGAGGGAAGAGAGAGGGAGGGACAAGACTTCCCCTACCCAGTGTATGTGTCGAGACTCAGGTTCCAGTTGCCCTCCTCGTTCTCATGTTGAGAGATTTGGACCTCACCTTGGGATCCTGACATCCTCCTCACAAGATTATTTTCTTCCCTGGGCATCTCTGAGGCCCCCAGTTGGTCTGCCTGGTCCTGAGCAAGTCCAGCGAGGTATAGTATTGAGACAGGTGGAGTAAATACCAAGTGGCAGAACCCCCAGCCCTCTCCTTTCTATAGAGTTGTCTATGGAGACAAATGAGGCTCTGGCAGAATGGATGCTGACCAGACCTCCACTGCTAGGTAGATGTCAAACATGAATCTGGCTGCTGAGCCCAGTGGGAAAAACTTCCCACCTTAACTTCACCCTGAGCCCAGCTCTAAGATCCCAAGAGGCTCCCAGGCCATCCTCCAAGCTGGTCTCCTTGGTTTGGTTAGACTACTCCTTTCTGCTTTTCTTCCTGGTCCATTTTCTGCTCATCTTTTAGATTGATACCTTGGGGCAGATCCAAGAAACCAAAGGGATTGACCTGACCTCATCATTGGCCTCAGCAGAACTGGAGAAGAAGCCCCTCCATTCCCTCCTGACCTAAGACTTTCACCGTGTCACATAATCACCTTCTGCACTGGAAATGAGAAGAAAAGGGATCAGATTTTAGCAGAAAGGACAGAGGTTAGACATATGGAAAAACTTACTCCTGGGATGGAAGACTTCAGAATGGGCCTACTTCTCTTCAGAGACTTTCCTTCTGTCTGGTATGGATATAAGTCAGTGCCTACAGGAACATTGGAAGAACAGGGTTACTTTTCTGGGGCTCCTTCAGATGTGGGCCCCAGTGCAGTTTTCATATAGTTCACCCCTCCTCAGTCCTAAAATGTAGTATGTATGGTAGTTAGATCGCAAATTTTGGAGGCCGACAGCCTTGGGTTCCAGTGCCAGTGCTGCCATTTATCAGCTGTGCTACCTTGGTAGATCACTTAACCTCTTTGAGCCCTAGTTTCCTTGTCTGAAATGCAAATGAACAACCTCTTTAGATTGTGGAGAGATTTTAGTGAAATTATGTGTGGAAAGCACCTAGGACAGTGCCTGATACACAGTAGGTCTTCTGTCAACAGTGGTTGATGCAATAGAATCTTAATACTTTTATGGAGTCAGCAAGGCTGACATTGCTTCAGAAATTGCATGAGTCCCCTGAAATTATAGGCCAAATATGTGTAGGTGTATCTGCTAAGGAGAATGTCCAGTTTTCTTCATGGTATAGAGCTAAGGGTGGCAGTCTCCTGGAAACAAAATAGACCCAGTCCCTTGAGTCAGACTCCCTAAGAAGTCGCTTCCCCCATTCCCACTTTTCTCAAGCCAGGAGCACCTTAGGCAGCACATTAGAGAGTCAGCTTCATCTAGGACAGAGACAGCCATTAGAATATACCTAGCATTTACCAAGCACTTTACAGTTTGTTAAGTACAATAGCTCTTTTTTAAAAAATATTTATTTTATTGTTCTTGAGAGGAGAGGGAGAGGGCCCAGAGCAGTCTCCATAGTTGTACATCATTAGTTGTGACATGGTTTCATTTCACACAGGTGGATGTGGGGCCACAAACAGGGGGCCTCCTGCATGGGAGGGAGAACCTTTGCTGCCATCCTGGAGATTACCAGCTACTCCACAGTTCAGCATATGGGATTGCATGGGCCAGGGCCAGGATTCGATCCGCAGACCTCATGGTTGCAAGGCAAGCGCTTAACCTGCTGAGCTATTCGGCACCCCCACCTTAGCTCTTTTGATACCTAGAACATACCAGTAAAGTGAATACCATTTATCGAGTACCTACTATGTGCCAGGCATTGTGCTGGCTATATATTTTTTAAGTATGTTTAAAGACTATAAAATATTTCATCACCTAGATATGCCATGATTTGTAAGGCTCATCCCCTATTTTTAATCCTTTAGACATTTTTACTCAGTTAGATATTTTTACTGTTCTAAATAATACCACAACAAACATTCTAACACATAAAACTTCATGCATTTTTATAGTAAATTCCAAGAAGTTAAATTATTGAGTCATCAGATACAAATATCCCTCCTCACCATGGTTATGATTGTTATTTGGTGTACCCTAATGAGAATAATATTTTTTAATCTTCCTCTTTGGAGTTCTGCAGTGGAAACACAAGGCAGCCCCTTCCCCCCACCTATACCCAGCAGAGACATTAATAATCTATCATAGCTTTTTTTTTAATTGAGGTAATTGTAGATTCACATGCAGTTGTAAGAAATAATACAGAGGTTCCTTGTACATTTTGCCTACTTTAACACAGTAATAACATTTTGCAAAACTGCAGTATAATATCACAACCAGAATATTAATATTGATATAATCCACCAGTCTTATTCAGATTTCCCCAGTTTTACTTGTTCATGTGTGTGTATTAAGTTCTATGCAACTTTATTACCTGTATAAATTCATGTGTCTACCACTTCAATCAAGATACTGAATAGTTCCAACACAACAAGGATTCTTCCTGTTGCCCTTTTATAATCATTCCCACCTCACCCCCTCCTTAATCCTTGGCAACTACTAATCTATCCTCATCTTCTAAAATATTGTCATTTCAAAAATGGAGTTATACACTACACAACTTTTTAGGATTTTACTTTTTCACTTAGCATAATTTCCTGGAGATCCATCCAAGGTTTTGTATGTATCAATAGCTTAGTTGTTTCATTTATTCCATGGTGTGGATTGTACCACAATTTGTTTAACCATTCACCTGTTTAAGGACACTGTACTCTCACTTTGTACTCACTAGGAATTAATGAAGTAGCTCATTTTACTTGGTGTGGTGAGTGTTTCATACACAATTATTAAATTTCTTAACCCTTAAGTCTGTGCCATTTCATAGCTGAGGAAAATTGAGGCTCACTAAATCATTTTTTCATGATCACATGCTGTTTAATGGTGAAGAGCCTGGAACCCAAGACAGTAAGGTTCTTTCGCTATACCAGGCTTTCTCAGACCTTGATTAAGGTTGCTAGGGAAGGAGTGTGTTGAAAGACAGCTACTGAAGCAACCTGGGTCAGTTAAGGTCCTCACAGCTAACTGTGGTTCATAGGTTAGAAGAGTTGCATTGTCATAGAGCAGGGGTAATATAGCGTGTGCCCTTGAAATTGTTTCCCCTTTACCAGGGAAGAACAGGACTGAAGTGGATGGAGCCCACCAGCAACCTGCCCACAGACCTGGGGCCTGGCATGGGAAGGGAGGACCCAGCCTTTGGTTGTCTATCAGAGGATAAGTGGGCCATCCTCCTTGGAAACGTGAAGTTGAATGTCTCGTTGACAAGGTCTAAGGAAACTGAGGCCCATGACAACGAATGAGCTCTCTATTCTGGAGGGGTAAGGGAGATATGGCACCTTTATTTTTTTTGGTGGTGGTGGTGAAGGGAACTACAGTTTGTGTATGCATACACACACACTTTGGGCAGGCTCACTGTCTGGAACATGGTACAGGGGACAAGCAGAGTGGAAGCAAAAACACCAGTCCAGTGCTTAGTCCTGACTTCATCAGGGCTCTTTCCTTCCAAGTAAGTCAGAAAGAGCTGGAGAAATTGTTTGGTTTGTGTCTCTCAGTCTCTGGGCACTGGTTGAAGCTGACAGGTGGAAACCTAGAGTTGGCTCAGACATGATGGATAGTACAGATGACAGTTTGCAGGAGAGAAGGTTTGGCTCCTCTCCTGGGAGCTGTGTCTGGCCAAAGGCTGCCTCCTCCCACCTGCTGGAACTGGCTTTTATAGTTGATGTTATCATTGCTCCCTTGCATCTTCCAGTGACTGTGGACTCATAACAATTTCCCTATATACTTATGGCTCCAGACCAGGCTGACTGTACATATCATTCTTCTCCATCTCCCTTGGCCCATCAAAAACGGCACATCTCCCAGTGGCACCCACCATCCTTACCCAGTAATTCCAACTATGGGGGATAAACACTGATGCCTTTAGCATTTAAAGGAGCTACACTGCATTTGGAAACAACCAGAGACATCCATTTTGTATCTCTTTCTTTTGCTTGGAAGTTAGACACAAGGGAGACCACTCTCTACCACCTCTTATCCCCATTGAAATTTCCTGACTATCAGAGGTCCTTAATGTGACTAGAGACAGCTCTCTTCTCTTGGAGCCAAGATGGCTCCTAACCAGGAAATATCAAGACCCCCACTTACTCCCTTTCTTGACTGCCTCTACTCCAGATCCCTTCCTTTCCTGCCACCACTCCTTTTCCATTCCTTCTCTCTCTCTCTCTCTCTCTCTCTCTCTCTCTCAGCAAGTTTTTTATGTGATTACAGGCACTGCATGGTAATTAGTGCTAAACTCATTTGCACAACTACAGTTAATTGGCTACAACAATTAATTAATGTGTTGGAAATTTGGCACTGGGAAAAAAAAGTTTGTCATCAAAAAAAGGGCAAAAAATTGTAGAGTGAGGTACCTGTAAAAATCGAGGGCAGGCTTCAAAAGCCCAGCTGGGCCTCAAACTTCAGACTGGCCTCAGATGCCTTTCCACTCTCAACTTCAACACATTTTCCTCCTTTTTCATTTTTTTTCCTTCTTCCCCCCCCCATTTCTCTTCTCTCTCTTCTTTTTTTCTTTTCTTTTCTTTTTTTTACAACTTAAGCAAACTCATTTCCCTGATAAAATATAGCATGACTAATGGCTAGAGCATGTAAAAATCATTGGGAAAATGTCCTTGGAAGACGAATGCATTTTCAGCAGAATAATTAACTTAATTAACAAATTCACATGCATATTCATCAGGCTATTAATGTCTTCTCGGCTCAGCTTGATGAACATTGCGGTAATAACCATCTCATTTACATACTGCATTCTACTGCGATCCAAAACAGACAACATACAGGCGTATACACACACACATACACACACACTTGCACAAATACACACAACAGGTCTGGGCCACTTTAACTTCTAGGCTGGGAATATTGTGGGTGGGGGGGGCAGGGGATGGGTGGAAATCCTGACTGAGTGGTGTGATCTTTAGAGGGTCATGAGTGAGGTGGGATAGGCATGCCCACATGTGGATGTCTGAGAGAACTTTAATTCATTCTCATTCTCTCTCTTTCTCTTTTTCTTTCTCCTTGTTTTCTTTTCTCGGTCATTTTCTCTCTTCTTCTCTCACCCCCCACCCCCCCACCAGTCTCTCTAGGGGAAAACTTGGTATCAGTGCCAAATTTTTCCCCCTCCCCTCCTCCCTCTCCTCCTTCCCCTCTCCCAACTGCTGCCAGCCGGCATCAGCACCGAATTGCCATCTCCTTGAGCTCTCTGTGGAGCAATCTCAGAGAGCAGTAAGGTGTGACGCGGGGCTCTGCCGGCTTCGCAGCACCGCCTGCGGAAAGAGCGCAGGATGGTGGAGGAAGATTAAGAGAAATCGCGAGCAGGGCTTGGCTGCCATTGGTGTGTGCAAACGCCGAGGAGGAAGGGAGAGGGAGAGCGGGGGTGGGGGGCAGAAGGGGGGGACCAGCAGCTGTCGGCCTAATTCTTCTAACACTCTGCTTGTGGTCATATTAGAAAAACAGATTATGCCCCTTGGTGCCACTCACTTATACTTGACATACATTAATGTTCTATATCTCCATTCTCTGGTCTCGAATGGCAGTGGACTTCGAGTTGAGGATGGGGATCTGGGTGGCCAAGGGGCACAAAAGATCGTACCCCCTCATTTTTTTCTGACTTCCAACCCCAGTCTGAACTAGCCCTTTTAGAAAGCAAGCCTGGGCCCTTAATTTGCATCTGATGCCACCATTTGTACCTGCTTTTTGTAGCCTCTGAGGAGGTGCAGAGGTCAAAGGATACCTGGAAGCCTTTCCCCCTAAAACTCACTTCCCCTTTAGAGTCTTCTTTTTTTAAGATTTATTTTATTGTTTTTGACAGACAGGCAGAGACAGAGAGAAACAGAAAGGGGAGAGCCCAGAGCAGTCACCATACATGATTTTGTTCCACACAGGTGGGCAGGGCTGCTCAGGGCAGGAACTGGGCTGGGGGCCTCCCGCATGGGAAGCACATCCCGGTTTAGCATTTGGGTCCGCACAGGCCGGGGCGGGGATTTGATCCTTGGTCCCCAGGGCTGCAAAGCGAGCACTTACCCCACTAAGCCATCCCAGCTTCCCCTGCTTTAGAGTCTTGAATGGTCACATTAGGGCAAAGTGAGACCAGCTTTGTGGCACCCCCCCCCCACCTCCCCTAGCCTTTCTGTGGGTCCTCCACCTCAAATCAGAAATTGGGGGTCAGAGAAAGGGGTCCATGATAGTCATTGCTCCCTGAGGAGACTACAGGGAAGCCATAAACAAAACAAGGCCACGATTGTTTCAGGGTTGCTGTGGAAACCAGGTTCCCTCCTCCTGGCAGGAAGGGAGGAGTGCCTCTGGTCTTTCTTCTTCTACCAATCCTGAAGGCTGTAAAGGCAGAGTTTGCTAAGGTCTAGGGAGTAGGGCTGGTCTTGAGGACAAACAAATCATACTCAGCAGCCCTGCCTGCCAATCCACAGCCCTTTGACCGACCCCCACCCCTCCCGCCTTCTCTACCCTCTCACCCCAGTATTCAGTCAAAGGAGGCTTTTCCTCTCTGTGCCTTGTCCTCTATGGAGACCTGTTGCTTAGCAACCACTAGTGCCTTCTTCCTAATAACTTCCAGGGACTGAGAGATATAATATCTGTCTCTATATTCAGTTCTCCTCCCCTGTCTATTTATACTTAATAACTGAAGGTCTGTCTTGGGTTTGCTGGCATATATTTTAGAGAGATTCAGTCTGAGGAAATAGTTATACCTAAAGAAGAACTCCCAAACATGAAACAGTGGGGAAAAAAGCTGGAGTAGGTAGGGAAGCTGTGGAATCATATTCTCTTTAGAGAGAGAGAATGATTTAGAACTTGAAATATAGGGAGAGGATTCCATAGGGATTCTTAATTGTCCTTTCCAGGACCAGGAGTGGACCTAACAGCTGCTTCCTAGGCTGGCATTTTCCACTCCCTACACCTGGTCCTGCCCCTCCTTCCTGACTTTTCATCTGGAGTGAGCATGTCCAACCCATGGCCCACAGGCTGCACGCGGCCCAGGACGGCTTTGAATGTGGCCCAACACAAATTTGTAAACTTAAAACATTGTAAGATTTTTTTGCAATTTTTAAAAATCTCATTATCTGTCATTAGCGTTAGTGTATTTTATGTGTGGTCCAAGACAATTCATCTTCCAGTGTGGCCCAGGGAAGTCACAAGATTGGACACCCCTGGACTACAGCCCTCTCATATTTCTGTATTTCTGTATGTGGGAGGCCCATCCTCTGGGGATGTCCAGTTTCCTAGTGTCTGGATGAGGTTGTCCAGTAGCGGGCAGTGCCATTGTATGCCTAACAAGGCCTGGGTATGTCCCAAAGTGCTTCAGTCACAGAGGAGTTCTTCTGAGCTTTCTCTTAGACCCAAACCTGACTTGGCAGTGGGGGCTGTACAGTATCACCAAAGTGAGACGCAAGGAAGGCCTCAGTGCAGCCTGGTGTCTGCATGTAGAGGCTGGAGACCTAGATCTGGGCCCCCACTCCTTATTCTTCTATAATTCAGGCTATTCACTTCATATTTTAAACTCCTTGTTTCATCTGTAGATCAATAATAATAGTAATGTTTACCTTCTTGGATTTTAGCGAGATCAGTTAATCAGTTAAAGTTATATGTGAAAGGAAATACTCTGAAAATTATCAGATTTAACTAAAATATTAATTCAAGGTCTGGAAAAGTTCTCAGTGCTGGGAAGAAGGAGGCATCGTGAATCCAGCTCTGCCCTGGCCTTAGGAATGCCGGTAGTGTTTTGGCCAGAGTGGTATGATTCTTTGCCCTCTGGTTGGTGGGGTGGGGAGCTATAAATCAAAATCAAACATAGAGCTGTCTAGAGAGAGTAGCATGCAGTGTCTCTATCATCTACCTCACCTCCATCCCAGCCTCTGACCTCTAGTCTTCAGTGGCCAAAACAGAAGCCCTTCTGACACCACACCCTGGTCCTCTCTCTACCCTTTTGGGTCAGCACCTTCACTGCTGTCATGACAATTCACAGATTGTACAATTTCACCCTTCATACCCCTCTTCTTAGCACCTCCTCCAACCCGAGCCTTCTGTGGGAAACAGATGGGGTGTCTGCTATGGAAAAGGCTCTGGGCTCTACGCCGCCTTGGGTGGCCAGCCCCCCTCCCCGTCTCATCACTACTCTCCTTCTTCCTACCTAAGACACTCAGATTCACCCCCGGCAGCTTGGGGAGCTGCTGAGAATTCCAACACTCCCTTTCTCAGACTCCTGGAAGCAGAGCCAGAATGGCATCTTTCTCTGAGACCTAGACCCCAGCCCCTCTTCATGGAAGACCAATACAAAGGAGGAAGTAAGTTGGAGAATGGTAGGGCTCCATGTGAAGGGACTAATGTGGAGAGGCAGGGAAAGGCCCAGAGTCCCTCACGGAGGACTGCATGGCTGGGGTTTGGGGCCTGAGTTGACAGAGGAAGGTGAGCCTAGGCAGCTCCTTTGTTCCAGAAATCTGAGGTCTCTAGAGGGAAGTTTAGTTTGGGGAGGAGGGAAAGGGAGCTAACATTACAGAGCACCAACTGTGAGCCAGGCACAATGCCAGAGACTTTCCATACCTGCAGTCACAACTAGCAGGTGTGGAGTTGGGACTAATAGGTGTCTCATGAGCTCTCAGCACCTCTCCACATAGTTGACCACCTCCTCCTTTGATTTTATGTCATTGCCAATTCTTCCTCTCTGGCTGCTCTTTCTCTGTCTCCTTTGCAAGCTCATCCTCACTCCTTAGACTCAGCTAAGTCCCTCGATTATATACTGTATTTTTCCAAGTATAAGATGCCCCCATGTATAAGACAACCCCTACTTTTCTAACCCAACATTAAGAAATCAATGCACATGTTTATTTTCGTGTGTAAGTCAACCCTCAATTTTGGGTCTAACAATTTTAGACAAAAGTATCATCTTATGCACAGAAAAATACAGTACTTTCATGGTACTATATATTCTTTCAGAGTACTTAGCAGTTATTTCACACTTATTTGTGCAATTATTTGAATGATGATCCTATTTCCCCCACCAGATGGAAAGTTCCATGAGGACAATGGCCACGTCTGTCTGTGTTCACCAGTGTGCTCCCCGTGCCCAGCACAGTCCTAGCATGAAGCAGCTATTTGGTAAATATTTGTTGAATGAATGAATAAATGACAAAATGACATCTCTCTGGTCTAAACTCAGCTTCTTAGCCACCCACTCACTCCAGAGCTGACTTAACCCCATTGTGTGGCCCGGGAATGGGGTGCCTGAGAGGTCAGGCCACCTCATTCTCTCTGGAAAAGCCATCAGGACAGAACTAGCCCAAGTTCCAGGATGTGGGGCCTCTGCCCTGCCAGAGCTTGGCCCTGCCTGGCTGCTCTCCAGCTCCGCTGGGGTTTGAGAGAATCCAAAGTCCCAACAACTGCTCCCCATATTGGGGCCTGAAATCCCTTGTGAGCTGGAAGGGAGGAGTTCCACCAGAGAAGGCTGTCCTTCTTTTCTGCCTTAGCTGAGGCTGCAGAGACCATCTGCTGCCACCCCTCTGTTTGCTTCTGCCCTATTCCCATGGACTTCAGCAAAGGGGATGGTTTGACCAAGTGGGAGGGATAGATGGTAAGAGCAAGACAGGCTGCTTGTTCTTTGCTAGGACAGCTGGTGCGCCTCAGCCAGGTGATTGGAGCAGAAGAACACAGGATCCAGCAGCCTCAAGTCCTTTGAAGCTACACACTCTAGACCCTAGGAAGGAGGCAATGGACAAAATGACCTCTGGGAGGTGGCCAGCTTTCAACCCAGGGCCTCATCTGACCTTTTTGCTGCCCTGGCCATCTGACCTCAATATTCCCGAGTCTGCAGGAAGTTAAAGTTAGGCCAGGCACAGGGATCCCTTGCTCTCCCTGGCCAGTCCTCATTCTAGCCACCTGCCCAGCCCAAAGTATCTCTCCCACCCAGCTCAGCACCAATACCCAGTCCTCACGGCAGCCTCTCACCCAGCTCCCTATACCGACAAGTGCCCCTCAGCCCCCGGTACCTGGGGTCATAGATCTGGAATCTACTCTAGGCAGTGTTGCTCTCTCTGATCCTACCTGTTCTCTGGCCCCTAACGAAGAAGGACAACTCAGGCTGTGGGCCAAGTCCTTGTGTCCTCATCAAAGGCAACATCTGTCTCCCCCAAGAAGATAACCCTGGAGGGAGGGGAATAAGACAGGCACAGGGGAGAAACCCTAGTCCTGCCGAGGCCCTCACCTCAGATTCCACTGCAGGCACAGACTGAGGGTGAGAGCCGAGACAGCCACAAAGGTCTAGACACGGGCACCTGCATAGGCCTGCATGCTTCTGAGCCCCCAATATGTAGGCCCCTCATGGGCTCATCCAGCTACCTGGGCTGCTGCTGCTGCCAAGCTGGCCTTCTTTTATTCATGCGTTGTTTTATTGCTGGCAAATGCTGCTGCTTGCTGCTGTTGGAGGCGTTCCTGCCAAATCCATCCCAACATCTTGGCCTGGCATCAGGGCGGCATGCTAATGTGGAAATTTAAAGAGCCGCTCGGCTTTAAATCGGAATTTTAAATGAGCAGCAGTGCTCCAGAGGGACCTGGGCAAATCTAACAGTATCTGATCCACCCTTCCTACTCCCACTGCCATAGCATCACCCAACTTTCTCCCACCTCTCCCTTTGACTTGGACACTTGGGGAAGAGGGAGCTACCAGAGCAGAGAAATTGGTGCACGATAGAGTCATGTAGGTTAGTAAGGAGCTGGGATTCCCCCATTCAGGACCAAGAAGGGATCTACTGCTTGTTGTCATGGGAAAATGGATACAAGGATTCTCTACACAAGGGAGCAGGGCTGGAGATGGTGAAACTGACATACCTACCTCCACTTCCCATTTCACCGGGAAACAAGAGAAGGCGCAGAGCAGAGAAGAGGGAGATCCATGAAGATACTCGTGTGCAGTGTACAATGAATCAGACTGGGATATGTGCACACAGCTGTGCATGCAGATCAGGAAGCTTGCTGAGGCCCTCTGTAGCACATGTGCACACAGCTCACATGCCACCTATGCATAGAGAGGATTAGTCACGTGTGCAGGGAAGTCTTACTCCCATATCCAGGCCCCCGTTCCAACCAGAGCAAGCTGGTTTCTGCACCAACATTCTCCAGCTCTTGGCAGCTACCTTGAGTCAGTGTTGGGGGTGACAGAGCAACTCTGGGGGCACATGTGCACCTGTCATGGCTACAGTGTGGTGCTTCTTTGGTGACTTATCAGATGGTAGGCTCAGACCCCTCACCTGGGAGAGGTGCTGGGCATATCCTTGGTTTCAGAGGGAAGAGGGGCTAGTGGGAGGTGAGAGAGGCAGAATCGGTTCCTCTCTATGACCTCCTTTCCTCCTTATCTGTCTCCAGGAAATAGGTGGCCCCTCATTATCAGGAAACATTTACTGAATGCCTGCCCTCAAGGAAACACAGTGCCTCACAACTCAATTGGGCTGGGTTGATGACAGCCCTGAGTTTGAATGTGCTGTCCCCTTTAGAGGGACCACAATACCTTGCATGGTAACCTCAGCTTAACCAATGTTAGGCTACCAGGCCAGAGGGTGCTCCCTGACCTTCCCCAGGATTGTCTCTCCCTCAGAGAAGGAGCCAGCTCCACCATAGGCTGGGGTAGCTGCAAGCCAAGAGGCTTGGGGCAGGCCTGGGACATGCAGCTGGCACCTGCCCACCAGCTCCCCAAGGAGCACCCTCCTCTCCCACTCCATAGTCCTATTCAGATGACCCTTGGGCTATAAGGAGACAGAGCTCATTGCTCCCCATTCCCAGAGAAAACCTCGACTTGGGAAACCCATCATCTTCCTTTCCACTGTGACCTGCTCCAACATCCCTGACCAGATGAGATATGCTAAAAGCTCACCAGGTACTTTTTCCAAGTGGAACCAAATACTTAACACAGTAGGGGTTGGGCTGGAGTGAGTTAAGGGGCCTTGAGGCATGAGATCTGGGCTGGAATTATGGGAGAAGTTGCTGAAGTCTGGAGATGGATAAGGAAAAAGTACTCAATGGGAGTGAGATAGGACAGTAGGAGGGGGCATTAAGGGAAGGGTCTGAGTAAATCTGCCTTTCATCTAATTAGCAACATGCAAATAATATGCAAATAACCCTCTCTTTGTTTCAAGACCACAGGGCCTGTGCTTTTGGAAATAGGTTACATAGGGACCACTAGGCAGTGTCTCTGAGACCCTCAGACATAGGACACTCAGGCTCAAGAGAGAGGCCAGAGTGCAGCCATCTGGTTCTAACTTATTCCCTTCATGGACTCACTCTCTATGGGCCTCGGTTTCCCTATGTGTGAAGTGGCAGGACTAGACTGAATGGTCTCTAAGGCTTCTGTCCAGTACTGACAGTCTAGGGTCCTCTGATATGGGACCCAGTGCCAGTGCAAGGTGTTGGGGTTATTCCATTCTGGGGTG
Source organism: Craseonycteris thonglongyai (assembly GCA_004027555.1). NCBI lineage: Eukaryota > Metazoa > Chordata > Mammalia > Chiroptera > Craseonycteridae > Craseonycteris > Craseonycteris thonglongyai. The sequence goes on from PVKE010000318.1 coordinate 22,128, forward strand.
GAAGCTTCTTGGCTCTTGCCCCTGCTGCCTACTTCTGCAGTTTTGTCATGATTCCCCCCATATCTTTATGCACCTGCCATCCCAACATGAGCAGTTTGCCGAAGGTAATGTTCTCTTCTACTCCTATCCTAGCCTTTACTCAGTTTCCTCTGCTTTGAATGCCCTTTCTGCTTTAGCCTCTTACCAGGCTAATTTCTCTAACTCCAACACCTATACCTACCTTCCCTTCCACCTTCTGGGCATCCCTATACACTGTTTACTTTTCTCATATCTCACTAGATCGTGAACTCCTGAAGGATAGGGGTTAGGTTTTGTTCAAGATGGAATCGCCAGTGTAAAGGCATTAATTTCCCAACGCTGCTCTAACAAATTACCACAACCTCTGTGGCTTAAAACAATAAATTTACTCTCTCGCATTTCTGGATGCCAGTAGTTAGTTCAACATCAGTTTTTACTGGGCCAAAATCAAGGTGTCGGCAGCACTGTGCTCTCTGGAGGCTCTAAGGGAGAATCTGTTCTTTCAGCTTCTAGTGGCTGCTGACATTCCCTTGCTTGTGGCCACATCACTCCAATTTCTGCCTCTGTCTCCACATTGCCTTCTACTCTTCTGTGTGTGTATAATCTCCCTTTGCCTCTCTTATACGGACATTTACTGTGGTATTTAGAGCCCAGCCAGATAATCCAGGCAGGACAATCTCCCTATCTCAAGGTTCTTAATCATATCTGCAAAGACCCCTTTTCCAGATAAGGTAACATTCACAGGTTCTGGGAATTAGGATGTAGACAGACATATCTTTGGGAGCCATTATCAGACTACCAAAATAAGCAGACATCTTTAAATTTGTTAAGCATCTACCATCTACCATGAGACTGAATTGGGCTCAGGGAGATCAAGTTACCTGCTCACACTAACATAGCTGATAAGTGACAGAGCCAGGATTTGAAACCATACTGGCTTGGCTCCAAAGCCAGCATGATTTTTGCCTCACCAACAGTCTCCAAACCTACCCTGACCCTGGCACAGATTTCTTAGCTGCATGGATACGCAAAAAGATAGGTGAACAAGGAAAAATGATGCCCAGCCTTTATAGTGATATTGACTAGGGTTTTCTTTTGCCAAAGCTCCCTTATTATCCCTCTAATCCTTCCCCACCACTCCTGACCCCTTGTTTCAGAAGCCTGGAATCCTGGAATCTCCCCCAGTTTACAGCCCCCTGCCAACTACTGCTGCCCAGAAGGGTGGCACAGTGCCTGGATTTTAGGCAGGAGTTATCAAATCACAGAGCCAGAGGGACCTCTGGAGGTCACCTCTTCAAGCCCTCTGCCCACATATAGGCATGCCCATCAGGACAGGGCAGACAGGGTGAGGGTAATGGGCAGCAGAAGGGAGAAGTAGCCATCTCTTCCTTCAGCTACCCTTTCACCTCGGTTCTTACAGTTTGGTATTGGGAAGTCCTCACTCAGGTCCAACCTTCCAGATATCATGCTGTAATGAAAGAAGGCCAGAGTCAGAAGACCTGTGACCCAGTCCTAAATTGTCCAAACCATAAAACAAGATTATCCTAAAAACCTTCACCTCTCTGGGCCTCTAATTCTTCATCTTTAAGATGGGATCAATAATAATGATAATGATAATAATACCCATCTCACAGGGCTATTGTGAGAACAACAGTCCAGGGTAGAAGCATCTAGGGGGAGCTTTTGAGATCTTGCTCCCTGGCATATGTCGTCAGTTTGGCTCAAACTCTTGTAAAATTCTCTTTAAACAAAAAAAAAAAAAAAAGAAAAGAAAAAAATAAGAAGCAGCAGCATCTAAACCATGGCCTGGAACAAGGCAGGTACTGCAGAAATATTTTGTAACAGTCCCTCAGCCCTCCAGTCAAAAGCCCCATTATCCTTGCTCACCTCAGCCAGCATGGTCCGCCTTGCGCGCTAGACTGTGAACTCCTCTTGGCAGGACCTCGTTCATTTTTAATCACTGCCCGTTCCCCTCCCCTTTGTCTAGCCCATGCTTGGGCACGTAAGTTCGATCTACATTTGATAAATAAACAAGTGAGTCGGACCCCCAAGTCCCAAGAGGCACAGAGCCTGACTCCCACCATCAACCCTTCTGGGCACCACCCTTTCCCCTGGAGGACAGGAGGCGGTGGCGGCGAGGAAAGGAGGCGCTGCAGCTTTAAGATTCCTCTTGGGCGTCCCGGTTGCCAAGGCGCGGTTGCCAGGGCCCTGCGCGGAGCTGCGTCCGGCCTCCGTGCGCCGGAAACGTGCTTCCGCAGCCGCCGCCGCCGCCGGGCCGAGCCGGGCCGGGCCGTGCCGTGCCGGGCCAGGCTCCTCCGAACCGTCTGGCGGACTTGGCACCGGCCCCGAATGCTCAGTGCCCCCGCGGTGCGTGGCAGGCTGCGGCTTCATTATCCTGATTGATTCCTCCTGCTCCCCGACACCGTGGGGGCCCCGGCCAAAGAAGGGGGGCGGAGGCGGCATCTGCGGGCCCCTTCCCGGTCCTCGCCCCGAGCCGCTCCGCAGGCTGCGGGCCCCTCGACGCCCTGCTGCAGCTGCCCGGGCAGGGCGGGAGGGAGGCCTAGCCCGGCCTTTGCCTCCCCCTGCGGTCAGGGAGGGCGCCAAGGAGGAGCGGAGCTGTGTGGGGCCTGATGCTCGGAACCAAGGTGTTAGCCCTGGGCGAGGAATGCCGCAAGGCTGCGCTCAGCAAAGGTTTGGCTCCTTCCCCAGGAGGATATGGAGGGTTTGGGGTGGAGCGGAAGCACAGTGGTGGACTGAGAACTTCGGGAGAATAATCCTTGGCCAAATGGGGAAGGTGACATCTTGGAGGAGCACTGATCACGTGGGCTAAGGCCAGGTGGTGCGTGCCTTCATCACATGCCCCCCCAGGTCGCCTTAAGTACAGTTCTCAGGCGAAGCAGGGACAGGATCTACCCAAACAAAACAGGACACAGCAAGGATCTGAGTTTAAAGGAAGGCCAGGGACCTCTGTGAGTTACAGAACTTGTCGCCAAATCTATTACGGGGTGGTCTGTCTACAAAATCGTTCCCCCCTCCCAGGAAACCAAGTGTTGAGGTTAGGCCTCTGTGGAAAGCATCTGGGGGCCAGGCCTGAGACTGGAGGGTCTTCCTAGTTCTACCACTTGGTTTGTGACTTGGACGAGTCACTTTATCGTTCTTAGCCTTGGTTTACTCATCGGTTAAATATGGTTAAGGCCTCCCTGACAGTTGTCAATGGCTAAATGTAATATTAGTAATATGTGGAAGGCAGGGTGCTCCCTAAGTTATCTGGCAAGAAGGAGAAAGGGAGCCGAGAGGCTGGTTTCCATCCCTACTACTGTGTTCAGCAGATCTCTCCTTGAAAGAGGTCTCTTTCATATCCTTAAATCCCTTTAATTAGAAGCTGACCTGGAACCTTCCAGCCTGCCTTGTTTCCTTGTCAGGGTAGAGGAGGGGTAGAGCTTCTCTCCCTCATTGGCATGGCTTGGATTTACTTTTTAAATTCACAAGAGGCCTACATTCACACTATTCCTGTCCCTCTCTTTGTGGAGCCTCTCTTTCTACAAGTCCTGTGCGTCTCTCCCTCCTGTCTCAGCCCTATCCTGTTTAAAGGCCAGACCTGACAAATTTCTTTTATGTAGGCTTGACCCTTTTGGCTAACTCCAACCTTTATCTCCCCTCAACCCTGGGAAAGAGGAAGCTGATGGAGAAATTGAGGCCAGTTTTTCTAGACCTGTAGCAATCGTATTTGTGACTATGATCTGGGTCACTCAGGCAATTCAGTGTCTGTCTCTGGGCCTCTTTCCTTACCTGTGAGTTCATTAATTTTTATTTTTCCGACCCACATTTCCTAGGTGGCCACACTGGGGCAGCATGGTGCACCCAGCAGGTGGGGATGAAGAAATAACAGAGGAAGTACGAAGAACTTCACTCTGAAGCCACTGATCTTCGGGGGGGTACAAGGGTATTTGTGTTGAGTCATGAGGACCTCCCAGATTCTAGCACTTTCCACACTGTTATGATGCCGCTTTCTACCTCTTTCCTGAACACAGCAGACTCTTGCCTGGACTCTTCACCCAGAGGCTAATTGCTTTCCTAGGGGACCAAAGACAGATCCTAAAATTTGAATCTGGAGCTTTTGTTCATTCCATTTTGTTGAAATTATCTATTTTTATAACAATCGTGCATTACTACTTTTATATTCGAGGTAAAAACACAATAAAAACATTCCCAGTTTGGGAAAAAAGATCGTCAAGGGGGAATTTTTTTCCTCTGGTCGGCACATGTATCTGGGCTGACCTGCTGCCCAGAGCCCTGAATCAGTGTGGCCCTTTGAGCTGCTGCTTCAGTGTGCCCACTGGCCAGGCTTCACCCCCCGCTGGCCTGCTCAATCCTCAGCACCGATGGGCCTGGGCTCCACTTCCTATTAATACAAACCACGTGGGACCCTCACTGTGGTGTCTCCAGGCAGAAGAGGGAGCCACAGCCCCCTAGTGGCTGCCAGGGAGGCTGCCAGGGAGGCTGGCAGGAAGGGGCATCTCCACCAGGTCTCCTGGGAAACAGCGAGCTCCTGCTCCCTAGAGAAAGGACGTTTAGAAATAAAATTCTTGCCACTGTGTGTGTGTATGTGTGTTGGGGTGAGAGAGGAAGTTAAAAAACCTGCCCAACCCCTTCTGCTCTTCTCTCTCCAGGGAAAGCCTCTCTCAGCAGTTCTCACTCCCTCCCAAAACTCCAGCCTCTTCCCCAGAAACAGTGTAGGCTCTCCTGGGATTGGACATGTGACATGGAAATGGCCTTTCAGGTTCATGGTACAGGTGGAGTAGAGCACTGGACTGAGCCAGAGGCCTATGTCCTTGGCTGCCTGACCTCACCCTGTCAGTCTATCCCCGTTCTGAGTCCTGGGTTCCTGCTGTCAAATGGGGGTACTGGGTGAGATCCCCCATTATTCTTACTCCTCAAGTTGGGGCTCTTCCCACAAGACCCAAGAATAGTTGGGGCATTTTAGGCCATTTGGAGTAGATGCCTGCTAGAAGCTAATGATTCTTGATGTGACCTTGACTGCAAAGGTCGCCAGCCTCTGCCCTTCACCTGCACGTTCATTCAGGTATTCGTGGGTGCTTATTGAGAGGGTCCAGGGACTGCCCAGATTTCCCTGAAAGAGGCATCTCAGCACCTCCCCCCCAACACCTCCCCACCCCGTGCTGCCCTGTGCCAGAGGCTAGCTGCATGCTACATTCCTCCTGTGATGACCCCCTTCGTATGGAGCCGGGGGGCCCTGGAAGCTTCTCTTGCCTTAGTGCCCAATGCCAGCCTAAGGGAGAAGCCATTGTGCCTCCTGGGGATTAGAGGCGGGGGTTCCTGCCCCTCCCTCCTCTCACACCCACCTGATTCCTTTTAGCTTCCCTAGCTCTCGAGAGACCACGCCCCCACTTCCAGCCCTCTCCACCTTTCCCCTGTGAAATGCAGGATACAAGAGTGAAAGCAGGTGGGTCTCTCCCAGCTGGAGTGCCCCTCCCCCTGACCTCACCTCCCGGAGCGCCCCTTCCTCAGGAGGCTCCACCTGGGCAGCGTGGGGATTGCTGGGAGGGCTCTCCGTGCTGTAAATGGCCCCCACAACGAGGAAGGAAGAGGGCGGAGGGTTCTGCAGAAACCCAGGAGGCCCACTCTTTCAGGTGTCCCGGGGAAGGGGCCAAGGAATTGGAGATGGGAAAGAAGTGGAAGGGAAACAGCAGGAGAGTGTGGAGGGGAGTGACTGTCACCTTTATGGAGCACTACTGTGTGCCAGGTGATGGATGGGCGCTGTCCCAGTTTTACCTGGATTATTTCATCCAGATCTCACCCCCAGGCCGGTGCCAGAGTTAATATCCTGTTAATATCCTGAAGGAAACTGAGACTCAGAGGCGTTATGTAACTTGCCCAAGGTCACACAGCTTGTCAGGAATGAAGCCAGGATCCCAGCCCAGGTCTGTCTGCCTCCAGTGGGTTCTTCCTGCTGCCAGAAAGTCCTCCTCCTGGAAAAGCAGGTCTGGGGTTGGGGTTTTCAGTCAGAGCTCATCAGGATCCCCAGAGGCAAATCCATTGTCATCTGCCCTCCTCCTCACCCATCTGCCAGGCAAGTCGCAGGTGAACCCCCCCACCCCACCCCCATCGCCCCTGCCCCAGGTGTTAGCTCTGCTTTGCCTGGCTCCCCGCCTCTCCCTGGTGCCCCCAAGGTGGCTCTGAGGTCACCCCACACCCCAACGCCTTCCATTCTGCATTTCCAGATCGCAGAATGCATAGGGAAAAGAGGTCACTTGAAGGTTGGAAGCAGGGACTCTGGTCTTGGGCAAAAAATGGGGGGGTCCTGGTTATCTCCTTCAAATGAACCCTTTCCCTAACTCCCACCCTTCACCCCCAGAGACAGCCAAAGCCTTGCTTAGTTAATGAAATACAAAAGAAGGAATCGGGGTGGGGGTGGCTCGAGAGTGCTGGAAAGCGAGGGAGAGAGGAAAAGTTGGGTCTCTTCCAAAGAGTTAATGTTCCACAGTATGATCGATTAGGTGTCAGATGTAATTTCAAACCAATACAAGATGAATGGCATAATTTTCCCTCTCTCATTTTAGACAGAATTAAGAATCCATTAGCTAACACAAATTTTTGGCAAGTTTAATAGGAGCTCAAATCTACATTCACAGGAAACGCTCCCCAAAGCCTGTTTCAGGCTTTTACTCCTAAGGTCCCCTGACCCTCAGTCCCTCTGTTGTCCCCACAGGCAGCCCCCTCTCCCTTCTCCTGGTCCCCCTACGTGCCCCTCCCCAGCCCAGCCCAAGATTAACTGGCCTGACCCCTCTCACAAAGGCCAGGCCGGCCCACCATTGTCTTCTCGGGGCGGTGGGTGGGGAGAAGGGCGGAGGGGCTGGCAGTGGGCCCAGGAGAGGGAGGTGGTTGCCAAACTGGCCCCAGGCTCCAGACAGACCCTAGGGAGAGGGGTGAATTGGGGCTTTGGGGCTGTTTTGAGTCTCAGCTACTCCTCAGTTTTACCCCCCGAAAAGTTTTTGATCTTATCCTAGACAAAGCATTACCTAGTTCACAAGGGGGACTCAAACCTTAATTTTCCTTTTACGTATATGAATTCACACAGTAAACCTGAGAGATCGGAGAACAGCTATCAGTCCATTTCATAGATGAGGAAACTGAGGCTGGGGGCGGGGGTTTGATTGGAGTCAGCTGGGTCCAAAGGTAGACCTTGGTTCTGCTACTAGCTTGCCTAGTAGGGGCCTAAGGCATTTATTTACCTCCAGGCCTCAATGTCTTCATCTGTAAAATGGGAAGAACTTTAGGACCAGCTCATAGGATTATTCTACGGGACAAATAAGAAAGCTCGCTCATAATAAAGGAGAAGTTCCTTCCTGACTGTCCATCCAGGCAGAGGTGCCAAATAACCAACTCTGCCCCAGCCTTGTGGATCAGCTGCAGCCCCTACCTTCCAAGCTCACAGCCTGTGGGGGAGACCAGTATGTAGACTGAGCCCTGGCCTGGAAGGAAGAAACGCTGGAGTAATCGTTACAGCGGCTTACCCTTACTGGGCACTTAACTCTGTACCAAGTGTGGAAGCAAATTTCCTGACATATGGTACATCGTTGACTTCACACCCTTATTGGATACTTGTCACCCCATTTTCCATATCAGGAAACTGAGGCACAGACAGGTGAAATAACTTGACTGAGGTCACTCAGCTAGTATGTGGCAAAGCTCAAATTCCAACCCAGGCAACCAGGGCCTGTGGCTTTTAACCCAAAGGTAAGCAGAGGTGAAAGCCGCGGTGGTGGAGCATCAGGATGTGATCGAGCATGCCCCGGGAAGGCTTCGCCAGAGACGGTGGGCTTGAATTAGGTCTTTTTTTTTTAAGATTTATTTTTATTGTTTGAGAAAAAGTGAGAGAGAGAAGGCAGGAGGGCCCAGAGCAGTCTCCACAGTTGTACATCATTAGCTGTGACATAGTTTCATTCCATACAGGTGGACGTGGGGCCGCGCAGGGCGGGGATCGAACTGGGGGCCTCCCACATGGGAGGTGAGAACCTTGGCCGCCATCTCAGGGTTTACCAGTTGCACCACAGTTCATCTGGTGGGTTTGCATGGGCTGGGGCCGGGATTTGATCCCCCAGACCTTATGGTTACAAGGTCCCTTGAATTAGGTCTTAACTGATGAGTAGGGATTTATCAGGTAGGCAAGGAGAGAAAGAGCATTCTAGGCAGTGAGAATGGCATGTGCAAAGGCACTAAAGGACTTCTCAGCATAGGAGACAGTGAGTGCCAACCAAAACTTGGGGTTCACGTGGAGGACGACAGGAAGCAAGGTTGGATGGGCAGGCCAAGTGCTTCATTTCGACAATCCTGCTCTAAAAATTAGGAAGTCTGCAACAGCCTTACTTGCTATGCACAGCAGTTATGCCTTTTTCATGTGGTCATACTAGTAGGCAGAGCTATTGCCTTGTTTCTTCATTACAATAACCATACATGTAGGGACTGTTATGCCATTTTTCAGATGAGTACATTGAGGCTCAGGGATATTAAGGAACTTGCCTAAAAGACAGCTAGAAAGTGACAGAGCTAAGTGTGAAACCCATACCTGACCCCAGAGCCCAAACTCTGAATCATTATGCTTGCTGTGGCCTGGTACTCAGTGGGGAATTTTGGAGGAATTTTCAGCAGGGAGTGATGGGTTTGGAGTGAGTTTTCCAAAAAGAATTCTGACAGGGTGGAGAAGTTGGATTGGAGCAGAATGAGGCTGGAGGCAGGGAAACCAGTAAGGACTGTTGTTCTAGTCCAGATGAAAGTTTCAGATGGAAAACAGTAGGGAAAAAGGCCCTCCCTCATTCACAAGGATGAAAGAGAGGGCCTCCTGGAGCCTAAGTAGTAATAATCACAATAGAACTGTTAAGTGCTCCCCTGTTCCAGGAACTTCCCATAAGCCACCACCAACTTGTCCAGTGCTATAGGGCACCTCACAGATGAGAAGGCTAAGGCTCTGAGAAGTTGACCAACTTCTCTGGACCACACAGCTGGGATCCAGCAGAGCTGGGATGGGCCTGAAGCCCTAGCCTTTCCTCTCACCTCACAGCCAGAGGGGGTTGGACCACACACCAGTGGCCAGCTCTTCGCTCCTGACATGGCTTACTAGTCCCTGGCATACATATGATGGAGTTGGCCCTCCATGTTGGCCCCATCAAGTGACCTTGAGCTAAGGGAGATGGCAAAGGGGATGAGGAGGAGCAGAGGAGGAGAAAAGTTGGAGAGGGATGAGTTCCAGAGCTCTGAGGGGAGAGTCAGCTATCATTTTTCATGTTATAATATTTAGACCATTCAAGAAGATGCACAGGGGGAAGCCGGGATGGCTCAGCAGGTTCAATGCTCACCTTGCAGCCCCAGGGTTCGAGGATCGAATCCCGGCCCTGGCCCTGACCTGTGAGGACCCACATGCTGAACTGGGGTGTGTTTTCCATGTGGGAGGACCCCATTCAGTTCTCGCTGGGGCAAGCTTCCCATGTGGGAGGCCCCCAGCCCTGTTCCCACCCTGCGCGGCCCCTGCCCACCTCTGTGGAATGAAACCCTGTCAAAAACTGACGTACAACTATGGAGACTGCTCTGCCCCTCCCCCTTCTCTCTGTCTCTCTCTGTCTCTGTCAAAACAATAAAATCTTAAAAAAAAAAAAAAGATGTACAGTAAGATATGGGCATTTAATTCTCCCAGCCCTTAAATGGGGAGGAGGCCTCGTACCTCCACTTCATTGCCTAACTTGGGAAGTCCTCCCTGCTATTTAACTTCCATCCTCCTAATGGGGTCACAAACAACCTCAATTGCCAATTTCAAGGAAGAGCCCCTGCCCCTGCCCCTGCCCCCCACCGGGAGGACATGTCTCTGTCACCTTCCTGGTGGGGTGGGGAGTCTGAAGAGGGGGGAGTGTCCACCTACTTGCCTGCATGTCACCGCATACACAGAGGTGAGGTGAGGTGACTGGCTTCCCACATGGTTCTCCACTGAAAATAGGAAATGACCAGGGCTGCAGCCTGAAAAACAAACCCAGGGCTCCTGCCTTGAAAGGAGGGGGATTTCTGGGTTCTAGTAAAATTTCTCAGCATCATAGCTAAGCATACATAAAGGAACCCATATCCCTGCCTGGCCTAAAAATGGCAGAAACAGGGAACTCCTGGGTCAGCCTAAGGGAGAGAACTTGGAGGGGGTACCGGAGAGAATACCAAAGGGAAAATGGCTTTGAGGGAACGAACTCGAGCTTTGGAAGCACAGGAGCTCGGGTGAGAATTTGAACTCTCCGGCTGCAAAGGCAGGAGTATGAAGGGCAGGGTTGTCCCTTTATCCCACATATTTTCAGACACAAATCTTTGCCTCTAAAGAACTTATATTCTAGTTGGGAGACAGGCGCAACCTATCAGTAAATTAGATTTATGGTAGACGGTAGTAGTGCTATGGGGGATAAGTTGGTGAAGAGGTCGTCTCGATTGGCGGTGCAGTGGCCATTTTGCGTACGGTTAAGGTAGGCCGCGTTTGGAAAGGCAGTGTTCAGGCTGAGACCGCAAGGGTGAAAAGCTGGCAGCGTGGATATGAGGGAGCAGCCAATGAACAGGCTGTAAGGGACCCCCTAGGCCTTTGTACAGACTTTAGGAAACATGATCAGATAAATGTTTCAAAGGCTCGCTATAGCTCCCACATGAAGGTATACTAGGACTGGGGGAGGGGAATAGGAGAGAGTCAAGGGAAGAAGTGGAGAGATCAGATAGTTGTGGAGCCTAGTTAAGTCTCAATTTTCTCATCTGTCAAATGGGAATAAAAGTGTGTCCCAGGAGGTAGTCAATAAAACGAGTTGTGGATACATCCCCAGGCTTTAGCAGATGAGGTTCAATGAAGTCTTGTTGAATGAAAGAACGAATGGCTGTCATTCCATGTCCTCCTCACAAACGTAACTCCTACATTAAGTCCTGAAATAGCTCCTTAGAAGTTATAGAAACCAACAACCAACAAACCTGGATTCTCATCCTGATTAACCACTCTTCTTCATCTGCACAATAGGGATAATCATACCTAACCCCCAAGATCATTGTAAAGATTCAATAAAATAATGTGTCTAAACCTGTAGGGCCCATTTGGAAGCTACTAGCCACATATGTCTATTTCAATTTAAATTCATTTAAATTTAAATTTAAAATTTATTTTCTCAGTCACATTTAGCCACATTTCTAACGCTTAATAACCTCATATTGGCGAGTGACACCATATTGAATCAAACAGAAATAGGACGTTTCCATCATTGCAGAAAGTTCTGACAGTGCAGGTCTAAAGCACTCAACTCAGGGCCTGGTCCAAGTTGTATGCACAATAAGTGAATCCCATCATTCTCGGAGGACTCCGGCAGTGAGACTGACTAGTCTTCAGCAGCCCGCCCAAGGCCATCCATGCATGTTCTCCAGGGTTGAGTCCAAAAACTCAAGAGTGGGAAGAGTCAGGGGCTGGTCATGGCAGAAGGAAAGAAGAAGGAGGGACAAGTCTACCAGTTAGGGAGTTAGTGTTAAGGATTGCCCAGGGTGGAGGTGAGTGGAACATGTGTCTAGCACAGAAAAGAAAGGGAAACTAAGAGGGAAGAGAGAAGAGAGAGAGAAGTCCAGGCACCCAAGAGCTATAACCCAGGATGGATCTTCATTGCCTGCCCCTAGAGACTGGATGGCACTTTTGAGATCCTTTATCTCAATACCATTATTATTGAGTTTATTCATGCAACATTTGTTTATTGAGCACCTACTATGTACCTACCTGGTCCTATCCTAGGTGCTGGGAGTGCTACTATAAATAGAGACCTACCCACTGGGGAGCTTGTGGGTGGGGAAAGTAGACAATGAATGTAATAAATGTGTAGCATACATGGCATGTTAGATCGTGATGCATACTAAAGAGAAAAGTAAAGCGAAAGAGAGGAAAAGATGTGCAGTTTTGGATGAGGTAACCAGGAGAAGCTTCTTAGGTAAAAGGTGATGTTTTTATTTTGGTAACCTAGGGACTAGGGGACTTGAAGGAAATAGGGGGTTGGGAAGATGGGATGGCTCAGCGGGTTAAGTGCTCACTTTGCAGCCCCAGGGACTGAGGATTGATTCCCATTCCCAGCCTGTGTGAACCCATATGCTGAACTGAGGTGTGCCTCCCATGTGGGAGACCCCTGGCCCGGTTCCTGCCCTGCTCACCCACCTGTGTGGAAGGAAACCATGTGGAAAACTGATGATGTACAACTATGGAGACTGCTCTGGGCCCTCCCCCTTCTCTCTGTCTCTGTTTTTCTCTGTCTGTCTCAGTCAAAAACAATAAAATAAATATTAAAAAAAGAAATAGGGGGTGACTGCTAAGGGGTATAGGTTTATTTTGGAGATGGTGAAAATGTTCAAAATTGATTGTGGTAATTGTCACACAGCTTTTTTAATATATAAAAAAACTTTGAATTGTATACTTTATATTTATTAAGATTATATCTTAATAAACTTGTTATTTTGAGCCCCCTTCTCCAAAAAAAAAAAAACTTTTTAAAAAGGGGTGGGAATGCTGGGATAGTTCAGCAGGTTGAGTACTTGCCTTGCAACCGCGAGGTCCAGAGATCAAACCCTGAGCCCGGCCCATGCAAACCCATGTGCTAAACTACAGTGCAAGTGGTAACCACTGGGATGGCTGAAGGTTCTCACCTCCCATGGGGGAGGCCCCAGGTTTGGTTTCCATCTCAAGTGGCCCCACATCCACCTGTGTAGCATGAAACTATGTCACAACTAATGATGTACAACTATGGAGACTGCTCTGGGCCCTCCCCCTTCTCTGTCTCTCTCACCTTCTCTCAAACAATAAAATAAATCTTTAAAAAAAATAACAAAAACAAAACAAAACACCTTGGCTGTTGCACCAAAAACAGAGTGGAGGGGGCCAAGGGCAGACCCTGTGGTGAGCCACGGGGCGGGCCCGGCAGCTTGGCTCAGGATGGCAGCAGCGGCGAGATGAGCAGTGCTCCGATTCTGGATTTATTTTGAAGACCGAGCGGACTTCAGGTGTGGGGTGTAAAAGAGCATTGCCAAGGATGAGTCCTGAGTTGTGGGCTTTGGAAACCAGAAGAGTTGGGGAACTGGAGTCCTGGAAAGGGAGAGGGGCTGGCAGAGGCAGCGCTGGGACTCTGAGGGAGGCAGTGTGAGTGGTTAGGTTCTAACGCGCTGGCTTTTTCATTTGAACTCTAACCCGGTCGTATTGCAGAACCTCTCCCAGTGTGGGTTTCCGCAGCCCGTCGGCTGGGAGCTGCGAGACTGGCACAGAGCTGACTCATTTAAGGTGCTGGGACAGCATTTGTCCCTTTCTTTGTCCTGCCTTCCTGACCTTCCACCCGAGACAGCTGTGACTCAGGAGCCCAGGGGAAACATTGCAGACCTTAGGCCAGAAGGGGTGCTGGGCTGGGGTCTGTGCACTGCTCCCCGCTGTCTGAGGAGAGAAGTGGGGAGAGCCAAGGAGGCCCTGCTGAGCCGCTGAGCCTGAACTGGGTGGCCTGGGTCCTGGGCCTCTCCCTCCTCTGGGGGCAGGGAGACTGACGGGTGCCTACACGTTTGGGGTTGGCAGGGGCTGATCTGAGTCAGTTCTCCCCAAACCAGTGGGAGATTCTAGGAAGTCTTTAATTACTGCCTCAGAGTGGATGCTAGGTTAATGCGATGATTCGAAAGGTATGTTTTTCAATTACATTTAACGGAAAGATTTATAGTCGAGTAAAATATAATTAGGAGGCTGCCAGTAGACAGGCCTCCTGAGAGGAAGAAAGAGATGAGACAGACCCCTAATGGGGCGGGCTAGCGCCCAGGCTACAGGAGCCACATGCCCTTCTCCCTTCGCCGTCACCCTCTGGAAGATGTCAGAGCACTCAGCGATTCAGCCACTCACACACGCTGACGGAGTGCCTCGTCCATGCTGGGACCAGCGTTTCCTGTGGGAACACAAAACAGATCCGGGGGTCCCTGCCCTCAGAGAGCTTACAGACCAGCAGGAGAGACAGACAAAAGACAAGTCAACAGTCAAGCGCTGCAAAGGAAATAGCAGCTGGACTAGAGAATAACCTGCAGCCTGTTTTGGATAAAGGTATCAGAAGAGGTTTCGTGTGGGGATGAGAGGACAAAGTGAGACCTGGAGGATGAAAAGGAGCCGTCCAAGAGAAGAGGGGGAGGGGTGGGAGGGGACTGACTGGGAAGATGATCTCAGTGTGCAGAGTGGACGGTCAGTGAGGCTGGAGCATGGAGCAGAAGAGGCGGGAAATGACATTGGGGCGGGAGGCAGGGCTCGGTTCGATCTAGTGAGGACTGTCGATTTTCTTCTATGTGCTCAGAAAGCTGCTGCAGAGCTTTAAGAGGGACCCAGATGACAGGCAATGTGACCTGGCTTAGGGGGGAAGCATTGAGGAAGGAGAGCAGAGCCTGGATTTGGGGTGCACCATGCATCGAGAATCAGGGGTTCCTGCTGAGTCAATAGAGAGAGTGAAAGATAAGGAGGGAAGCCGAGATGGCTCCGCGGGTTAAGCACTCGCTTTGCAGCCCCTGGACCAGGATCGGGTCCTGGCCGTGTGGACCCATATGCTGAACTAGGATGTGCTTCCCACGCCGGAGGCCCCCAGTTTGGTTCTCGCCTGGACGAGCTTCCCATGTAGGAGGCCCCTGGCTGGGTTCTGTCCTGTGAGGCCACAGCCACCTGTGTGGAGCAAAACCATGTCAAAAACTGATGATGGAAACTGCTCTGGGCCCTCCCCCTTCTCTCTCTGTCTCTCTCTGTCTCTGTCTCTTTCTGCCTATGTCAAAAACAATAAAATAAATCTTAAAAAAAAAACCAACAAAGATAGGGAGAACTCATGGATGATGCTGGCCTTGAGCAACTAGCTGGGTGCTGCCGTTTATCGAAATGGAGGAGCCAAGAGGAGAAACAGGTGAATAAAGAGTTCAGACTTGGAATGGGGACCTTCTGGAGGCAAGCTTGTCCAACCCACAGGCCCACGGGCCCCACGTGACCCAGAATGGCTTGAATGTGGTCCAACACAAATTTGTAAACTTTCTTAAAACATGAGTTTTTTGTTTGTTTGTTTTCTAGCTCATCAGCTATCATTAATGTGAGTGTATTTTATGTGTGGCCCAAGACAATTCTTCCCATGTGGCTCAGGGAAGCCAAAAGGTTGGACATCCCTCCAGGGACTTCCCTGATGCAGGATGGAGATCTGGATACCTCCCCACAAGAGGGTGCCCGACCATCACCCCACTCTGATGCTTCCCAGCTTGCCCTTCAGCTGCTTTACATGCCTAACTTCCACTCTTCTTCCTGCACTGGGGCGTCCATGCCTCTCGAGGCTGGAGAGAGAATTCTGTTATTCTCAGCTCCCTTAGCTGCCTAAATTCCCGAAATTCTACCACTACACTCATCCTATACTTTGTATTCATTGAGCTCCCATATGGGTCAGATACTGTGCTGGGTGGAAGCTTTGGCTACCTTATTTAATCGAATCTGGCTAACCACTCTTTCCACAGTAGTAATATAACAATACAAGTAGTGGCCACTTAATGACAGCCCTCTTGAGCTAAGCCCTTAAATACATGAATTGTATTTAAATTTCAGAGAAATCACCTGCCCAGGGTCACACAGCCAGTTAGTGTTGAGATTGGGATGAGAAATCTAGGATTTCCCCCAGGACACCAGACTCTCTGGGAGGATGAGGACTGCGTGGAGGTTGGAAGGGAAGAGACGTTTGAATGTCTTTTCCCTCTTTCTCAATCTTTCCCAGATGAAGCACAGAAGTGGCATTTTCCTCCCAGACTTCCCTGATGACAACCTCAGGGCCTGCGCTGTGTTGGGGAAACCTGCCCATTTGCTGGGGAGGAAACAGTTGTCGTAGGAGCTCCCAGACCCTTAGCGGGGCTGCCTGGTATCACAGGAGGGAAGTGCCCGCCCCTGAAATGAGGGGTCCCTCTCTGAGACACAAAGGGCTGGTTCTGGCTCCTCCATCCTCTGAGAATGGCTTAGATGTTTGTATGTGTCTGTGTGTATTTGTGCAGGAACTGGTGTGTGCGAAGGGCCAGGTGATTTGTACACATGTGCAAACCAGAAGGTCTGCCTCCCGTGCATCTCCCGCAGGACCTGTGCATTGGAGGTGATGGTTATGTGGTGGTCTGGACCGTCACAAAGGCAAGTAACTTGTGCACTTCTGCTTGCATGTGCTTGTGAGTGCAGTTCACACTGGATGCAAAGGGCCTGGCCCCAGCCCTGAGTTCTGAGCTCAGCTCTACCCCTCGCCTAGCCTGTCTCTAGCTCCCTGCGTCCTCCACACCTCCCCCCAATGCCGGGCAGAATGCCCTCAGCCTGTGCCGGCTGGCACACATGCCACATGGTGCCTGGCGCGTCTGGGCAAGGATGACGCCCCCAGGCCCTGCTGGGATACGAAGCCACCCGCTGCCTCCCCCATCTCCAGAACGGAGTGTCCCCATCCCATCCCCTTTCTCAGCCAGGGACACAGAGAGCAGGCGGGGACACTGCACAGACCGATACAAACACACAGATGCAGTCAGAGACGCCCACAGGCTGTGCCCCAGAAAGACACAGACACAGGCATTCACACAGGCTCGGGTACACTCACATACACGCACACACACACATTCACACACACCTAAAGAAACTCGTAGGCAGTCACCCTTGCACAGATCCCGGCAGAAGTAGATCCACCGGGTTGCCACCCAGCCTGTGAGGCAAACCACCAGGTCTCTGTCCGTGGTGCTGAAACCAGACCGCTGTCATGACAGACCTGGGATGGGTGGTGGACCAGAAGGAAGGAAAGGAGGTGCGAGAAGAGAAGGGAGAAAGGAACCCACAGATAAAAGAGTGAGATTAGATGGTAGGTGTGTAGGTAGGTAGGTAGATGATGGATAGATAGAGGATAGAGAGAGGATATCAGGGGAACTAAAGAACACTTGGACACGGAGCGGGAGGGGAGGCTGGAAGGGTATCTCGCCTCCCTGCCCCATTCCTGCCAACATTCAGGCTCAGGCTCAAGGATTTATCCATCTTTGCCTTTCAGGGCCAAAAGTGGGAAGAGTTTGGTAAGGTTGCCATGGCAGGTGTAGGACCCTGGATATGTGGTTTCTGTTGGCCTCCAGTTGTCCGTCGCAGGTTCCTTCTTGCCCTGGAGGACCTTAAAATTGTAGGGTCAGACACAGACACCAGCAAAGCCCACAACAACCCTGCAAATAGCTCTCCACCTGATTTCTTACCCCAATCTGTGTTGGACAAGTGGACAGCAATGTTTATCTGGATTTGTTCTGAGGATTGCAGGGATTTGGCAGCTGCTTAATGCTTATCCAGAAGATTGGCTTATGGGTTCCTTTCTGCCTCTCTTGAGATAAAAACTTCTGTCAGGTGGATTGCCTAGTAGGGACAGCTCTTCCACCATCAGCCTCTTAGTTGTTAAATTTATGGAACATGCACACTGCCCACTTTCCTAGTGGGGGGGGCGGTGCTCAAAGACAAAAGGGCTTATCTTATAACTAGGCAAGAGGGGATGAAGGGCAAGATGAGAGAGAGAAAAGGAGGAAGGAGGAGGAAGAATTGAGAAGATGGGTAAAAGAAGGAAGAGGAGAGCAAAGAGTTTGGAGGAAGAGGAAGGAGAAGAGTGATGCAGATGGCAGGAGTGAGAGGGCAGGAGTGACCCAGATAGACTCCAGTGTCCAGGGAAAGGGCAGGAGAAGTATGCCAGGTGGAGCAATTTGCTTCCCTTGAGCTTCCCAGGGGCCCAAGTTAGACTGGAAGTTCATTCTGGTCCTACAGCTATTTGCAGTAACATCCTCTACCCGTACTTCTGGCAGAAGAACATCATGGACCAGGCCTAGGGATGTGAGGAGCCGCTGCCCTAGAAAAGAAGATGGGTCAAGTTCACGTGTGGTTTCCTGGGCTGGGAAGGGAAGAGTGGGTGCCTTCTTGGGGGTGTTTTTCCCTGTGTGCATGTGGGCAGTTGCAGAAAGAGAAAGACAGAGGTGTGGGAGTTGAGTGGAGAGTGGAGACTGAGTGAATGGAGGGTGAGGAGCAGACAGAGGAAGAAGAGGCAGGAGCTGGGGGGGGGAGTACTGTGTCTCTTACAAAAGAAGTTGGACCTCTTAAGTATTCTTTTTTTTTCCTACCAAGAGAGAAGCCAAGCCTAGGATACAAGCTGGGTATGTGGCCCAGTGTCCTTGTCTGCAGTATAAGTATAATGAGAGTCTCAACCTCAGAGGATGGCTGAGATCATTTAGTTTATGTAAAATGATTGAAAGTTGGGGATGCCAGGATGGCTCAGTGGGTTGAGCACCTCTCTTACAGCCCCAGCATCCGAGGATCCAACCCTGGCCCTGGCTCTTGCGAACCCATACGCTGAACTTGGGTGTGGCCCCCAGTTCGGTTCTCACCGGGGTGAGCTTCCCATGTGGGAGGCTCCTGGCTGGTTCTTGCCCTAAGCAGCCCCTCGCCCACATAAAACTATGTAGGAAACTAATGGTGCACCTCTATGGAGACTGCTCTGGGCCCTCCCCCTTCTCTCTGTCTCTCTGTCAAAAACAATAAAAATAAATATGTTAAAAATGATTGATTGAAAAAAAATGATTGAAAGTCAGTTACTGATACATAATAAGCTCCAAATATATGTTAGCTTTCATGTTGTCATTGTTGTATCTTGGTTTTGCCCTGGAATCAGTTGGGAAATCTTTTTTCATATTTAACTAGACCTTATTTTCTGGGGTACAAAGGGGGAACCCCATGGTAAGGAAAGTAACAGCATCTGGGGAACAGGGCACCCATCAGGGGCTGTCAAGGACATTTCCCTGGATTCTTGAAAAAGCTGGGCCTGGACCTATATCAGTGCCCAGACTGTAGCCTCAGTACTCAGTGCTGGTGCCGGCGAGCCCACTCCAGCCTGTATGGGTGTGGACATGTGGCCATTTCCTCTATGTTCTTCTAACCCCAGCCCCTCCGCCTTGTTCTACCTTCCTGGGTGCCTTCCGTGTCCTCTTCTCAGGAATCTAGTTGAGAGGCAAGGAATTCCCTCACTACTTAGGGGGGCCTGTTTGCCCCACCCTTCACAGCCCCAGCGGCTGGGCTCAGGCTGGAGGTCAAGGGAGCCTGTGGGGGTCGGCACAGGAGGGGTGAGGAATGGCAGGGCGGCCCCCACATCCTCGCCCCCCCCCCAGCTCCTGTCTCATCACTGTCACCATTCAATCATGGCAGATGGGCTGCAGCTGTGAGCGCCAGCCCGCACACAGGCTGGTCCCTGCCACTTGGGAGAGAAGGAAGAGAAAGGGAGGGAAGGAAGGAGGGAGGAAGGGAGGAGGGAGAGAGGAAAGGGAAGAAGGGTAGAAGGAAAAGGAAGAAAGTGGAGGAAGAGAGAGATGACTTAAAGAGAAAGGAGACTTTGTACCTTTTATGTGTCTCTCTTCCCAGCAGGAGAGCAGAGGCCAGGGCTGGGCTCACAAGCTGGGCAGTGCCAGGCGAGATGGGCATATGCCCTTGATTACTACCAGGACCGCAGGCCAAGCCTCCACAGCCGCCATGGCCTCATAAATCAGTTTTTAAGTAGCAACCACATGGACATTTCCCAGCTGAGAGGTCTGGCCTCTGTCGGCCCAGCTAGGGCAGCCCTGGTGGCGAGGGCAGGTGCCAGGCCAGGGATCGGAAAAGAGAGAGGTGGCCATCAAGTGGGGCTGGGGCTTGTTCAGGCCAAACCTGGGGGCAGGGGCTCGTGCCAAGAGGGAGCTGTAGGTGGGAAGGTGACACGTGGCTGGCAGCGGGTCCAGAGCCCCCTGGGGAAGCTGCTTGCAGATGAGGGAGGGTGGTGTTACTCCTGGAACCCCCTCCCTCCAGGCCCCCCTCCCAGTAGGAGCAGAGTCCCGTCTGCGTGTGTGGGCAGGTGTGGGCAGGTGTGGGCCTGTGCACATGGGCATCTGAATGTGCTCGTGGCTTCTGGTGGGTGCGAAGGTATCTCCCCAATGTGCAGCCCAGGCCCAGCACAGACCAAACATCCAGTGAAACTGGATCCAATAAGTGATGGAATGTGAAGGAGGCCTGTTAGTGTGTTCACAGGAATGGGAGGCTTTCTGTGTGAGCGTGTGTGGTCATGGAGTCTGTGTGCAAGTGTATCTGTGGGCGGGGGGTGTCTGTGGGTGATCTGGGGCGATCTGTCCGGACAGACAACCCTCCACAGCCTTCTTTCTAGGGTCCCTGCCCAGCACAGCCCTTCTCTGAGCCCCGATTCTCCCCCTCCTGAGGGGTCCTCAGGAATTCCACCCTCCAAGCTGATTCCCATGCGGGGTGCCCCCTCCTGCCTGCTCCGCCGGCAGCGTTGGGGGGGGGTGCGGGGGTGGGGTGCAAGTCCTGCTCCTGGAACAGCGTCTCCTCCCTGGGTGAACAGATGTCTTGGAATTTTAGATGTGCTTTCCGCCCCCCTCGCCGTGCCCCCTCCCCCCGGCTGGCTGTGGCGGGGCGCCCTCCCCCACCCGCACCTCCGAGAGTGGAACCTGCCCAGGGATCTGGGCGCGCGCGCGGGCCAAGAGGCGGGGAGGCCGGCGGGGTCGCCGCAGCCGGCGGGGTCGAGTCCCGGAGGCTCCCGGTGCCGGGAGCGCGCGGTTGGCGCTGCCCCAGGCTCCTGGCCGCCTCCGCTCGCCTTCGCGCTTCGCGTGCCCTCCGCCCGGGCTCTCTCCTGCCTCTGTCCGCGGTCTGGGGGTCTGTCCCGCTGGGTCTGCGCCCCACCCGCCCGCCGCGTCTGTGCAGACAAACCCTCCACGCGCACTGCGCCCCAGAAACTCCTGCCAACTTGGGCACGATCCCCTTCCCTCATTCCTTGAGCCACCCCAGCCTCCAACTGGCCGGCTGCCCGCCCTCGGGGGAAACCCCGAGTTAATCCGGAAAACCAGGAGGGAGGCCGGCAGGGGAGCGGAGATCCAGCTCGAGTCCAGAGGCCAAGGATCCTGGGTCGACCCGGTGGAGAGACACCCAAATTTTCCAATCACGGCAGATTAACGAGCAATCCAGTTCCGTGCGCCCCCACCCCGGGGAGGGGGCTGAGGGCAAGAGCGGGTCTTGGGGGCGCCTGGCGGCCGCCTCCGCCCCACCCCCACCCAGCATCCCGAGGTAACAGGCATTTGTTACCCGGCGTGTGCCAGGAGCCCTTGGCAGGTTGGAGCAGCCATTCCGCACACAGATGTCCCCGCGTTCACTCTTCTGATAGGAATTCTGTCAGCTCCTGATCCGAGGCCGAGGAGCAGACAGCCACACAGACAGCGTCACAGACAGACACAGACACGGGCAGAGCGATTGTCCGGACGACACACAACTCCGCAGACACTGGTTTTCCTTCCCTGGGGGAGGTAGAGAATTAAAGAAAGGAAAGTAAGAAAGGCTGCCACTAATTTGGGGGGAACCTGTCTGAACCCCTGAGAGTGGCCCTCACTCCTTCCACCCTCCCCCTCGTTGTCGGACCAGACTTCATACGGTCTCGCCCAAGACCCCACAGCATCACCCCATGACCTTCAGATTTGAGTCATTGCAACCCAAACCACCAAACTCTGGGGGGTCTTCTCCCTCACCCAGGACCCCCAATCCCTGCAAGTTCTAGGACACCACCCAGGTGCGGGTTCCAGCGTTCTCGAACCTCTGAAATTCAAAATTCTACAACTCCTGCTGCCGGGCAAAACGTGTGCAATGGCGCGATGGGTGCGTCGCCTTCTCCACAGCGGGGAACGTGGGTGCTGGGCAGTGCCCCCGAATGGAGAGCCCCCTCGTGCCCGGGCCTCACGCGCCATTCCAACCGAGCCTTGGCAAGCAGCCCAGAGTGCAGCCCGCGCTTTGAATTCGGGACGTGGAAAGGTCGCGCCCCCTGGGGCCTGACCCTTCCTGGCGCCCCCTCCCGGCTCCAGCCCGCTTCCGGGCCGCCGCACCTGACCTGGCCTTCCTGCCTCTGTGCGCCCGCGGCGGGTGGGCGCAAGCTGGTGGGTCGGTGGGCATCTGTGAGCATCTGGGCATGAAGAGCCGCTGGGGTGGGTTCTCCCTGGGCAGCCCTGCTGGTGGGAGCAGGAGAGGCGGGCATAGGGGGCCCAGAAACTCACTCATGTCGGAGAAGAGGGGCACAGAGGGGCTTGCGTTGTGGGTTGGTTTTTGGGGTTTTTTTCGTCTTTCTTTATTTTTTTTTCTTTTTAAGAAGAAGCCCCCATCCTGTGTCATCATTTTTATGGGATCTGCAATTCTGGCAAAAATCTGTCTTTAATTTAGCTGTCCATATAAAAATCCTCACTGTATAATAATGAACAGATGCCATGGAATTTAAGCTGGAGCCTCGGCTCCTCCCCGCCTTCCCCCCCGCGCGCCTGGCACGGGGCACCGGGCACCGGCTGAGTGGCACAGACTGGCATACACGCGAGCGCAGGGTGGGCAGGGGGCGACCCCGGCTCGGCGCCAGGGCGCTGGGGTGGCCAGGGGGCGTCCAGGCGCCGGGCGTGGCCAGGCGGAAGCTGTTCCGTGGCAGCACCAAGAGGAACAGTCTGAGAGATGTTTTTGTCTTTTTCTGCAGGAGGATCAGTGGTTAAGGATTTGGGTTTGGTTTTGCTCAGGGGCTTTGTGATGATACTTCTCAGGTTATTTTTGTTTCTGGTGGTTTTTTTTTAAGCACCGTCCTCCACCCCCCAATGTAAACCCAAATGTTTTCGGTGTTTTAATTGAGTTGTTTTGAACCCTCCCCGCTGCGCGGCGCCCTGGCCTTGGCTTCCGAGCGAAGACCAGAGCGAGTTCGCTGCAAGCGGGATGCGCTCCACGTTCGGCGGCCCGCGGCCTCCGGGGGCGCCCAGGCAGCGCCCGCGGGGCCGGGGTAG
Organism: Craseonycteris thonglongyai; assembly: GCA_004027555.1. Lineage (NCBI taxonomy): Eukaryota > Metazoa > Chordata > Mammalia > Chiroptera > Craseonycteridae > Craseonycteris > Craseonycteris thonglongyai. Next base: position 45,036 of record PVKE010000318.1, read on the forward strand.
CCTGTTGCCCGGCAGGAGCGAGGCCCCGGGTGGCATCTGATGAGGGAGCAGGAGGGATGAAGGAAAACCCCAAGGCCCCGCACCTCTGCTCTTTCCCCCAGGGGGAAAGATGAAAAAGCAATTTGAGCCCCGTGCCCCCCGCCGCCTCCGCCTGTGGTCGAGAAAGCAGGCTTCGGCCGGGGCTGGCGGGGCTGGCCGGGCCCCCTCACCCCCATCCCTCGCCTTGAATGCGACTCTGGCGAGAACAGATGTCCCAAGCCGGGCGGACTGCCCAGACCCCGCCCAGCTGTGCCCTTGGCGAAGACTTGGCTGAGGGTAGGAACTGGCATGCGGGTCCCCACAGGGACTTGGGGGGCTCCCTCCGCCCTGGCGGGACCTGACCTCACAGCCTTGGCCTCCTGGCCAGCGCAGCCGGGGGCGGGAGGCAGGCGCGCTCCGGAAAGACCCGTTCCTAATTCAATTAATCCGGAAAGGAGGAATGAGACGCACACCGAGGTGGGGCGAGGCCGAGAGGAAGGGTCGAGCAGCCGAACCCCCGGCACGCACTCCGCGTCTGGAGCCGGCAACCCCCGCCTGCCCGCGGAGACCGCGCTGCGCTCCTGCGCTGCAGCCGCCAGGCCCGTGGGCAGCGCCAGGGCCACGCGCGCGGCCACACATTTGGGCAGCTTCTCCGCCCCACGCAGCGCCCAGCTCCCTTGGCACAGCCAGCGTCTAGGGGGCCCCTCGCCCTCCCCCTCTGACCCGGCTTCCTCCCCCCCACACACACACTGAGGAGCTAAGACCCCCCCAGCCCCTGGCATTCTCTGCCCGCCCACCCCAAGCCCCTCACCCTCCTGCCTGGGAGCCCAGCGTGGCCTCAGCCGCAGGGCGGCCCTAGCTCCAGTGCTTTCGGATGGAGGAAGTTCCAGAGAGCAGGACAACCCCTCTGAGGTGTCGGGGCCCTTTCTGAGCATTTCTCACCAGAAAAAGCCTCCAGAATGTTTATAGGCGCGAGACAGAAGCTGCTTAGGATTCGCAAGAGGAGCCGGTTTTCAAGGTTCTCGCTGTCCAGGGTATCAGCTCCCCGCTCAGCCAGGGCCTGGGGGCCCGGCCCTGAAGAAAGCGAAGTGACAGCGTCCTGGGCTGTGAACCGGGAAGCCTGTTAGGACAGACGAGGCCTGCCCCCTCCCACATCTGAGAAAAGAAGCTTCCCCTTTGAGAAAGAGGGGCAGGTCCGGACTCCTATTATCACATGGGGGGGGGGGGCTGGGAGAGGGGTCAAGGGCGAGGCGGGCCGGCCGGCCCTGTCTCCTTCCTTTGAGAATTCAACAGTGGAGTCTGGATCTACCCATCAGTTTCAGTGTTTCCTCAAGTCAACAGATTCCTCCAAGGAGCCTGCTACTTTCAGTTACAGATTCTGGGGAGAAGGAGACAGAGGCCGGCCAGGGAGAAAGAAATCTCTGGCCGGCAGGAGATCCGTGCACTCGCCGTCTCGGGGACTTTCCCATAAAAGGGAAACGCAGACGCAACACGAGCCTGGGAGTCTGGGAGTCAGGACTTCTCTGCGGCTGACTTCAGTGGGGCTCCATCTCCCTGGATCGTCCTCAGTGGTTTGCTGGGCTGTCCCTCTGGGTAATGAAATCAGAGCTGGGGGTTCACTGGACGTTCACTGGGAAATCAAGGGGTTTCTCATCCAGATCACGGAGGGAATGGGGTTCAATGGAGACGGGAGATGTAGCATCAAAGGCCTTTCCCCATTTTTCCCCTAAGGGACAAAAGACCTGGCTCAGACATCTCTTCTTCCCTGTCATTTCCAGACACTGGACTTGGGATGAGGGTGGACAAATCAAGTGAAAGGCTCTCCTGATGGACCCGGCTCCAGCCAGCGGGTGAGGCAGCCCGGCTGGGGTGTGCTTGGAGGTCCTGGCTGCTCAGGCCGGGGCAAGGAGGGTGTCCTGTCTGCGACCTCTCCCAGTACAGCCTCCTTCCCTCCTTCCCTCCTTCCTGCCTCCCCGCCCTTCGGCTCCCGGAGCTTCGCCCTGTGTGTGAGTGCAAGCAGGACAGCGAGAGAGAGCGAAACAGAGCTGCGCGGGGAGTTTGGGGCCGCGTGTCCGTGCACATCTTCTTCTTCTGCTCATCTCGCCGGCTAGCCAGGGAAGTTGAAAGGGGGGAGGAGAATGATGGGAGGACCCCGCGCAGCCAGAGGGCAGGGAGAGTGGGGGAAGGGCTAAGAATTGGGAAAAGGGCAGCTCCTCTGGACAGATTCACCAAAAAAGCCAAGGCACTGGGGATCCCCAACTCAAAATGGGCCCAGGGGCCCCTGCGCCCGCCCGAAGTGACCACAGATGCAGTGGCCCAGGAGTTGTCAGTGTCCTTCCAAAGCAGCTGGAATCAGGCTTTAAAACAGAATTGAGCCACGTGGAGCAGCCTGAGGAGCAACACTTACGGTAGATTAGGAGTCTGTGGTTTGGCTATGGGAGCTATTGGGAGGGGTCTTTTGCTTCCAGCCCCAAGCCACCTGGAGGCCACCCAGCCCTGAACGTCAGAGCGGGTTCTGGGAAACTGGCTGAGTGGGAGAGACGCCCAATTAACCTCGCTGGCAGGGCAGGTTCAGACTCAACTCGAGATGGGTGCCGAGTTGCTTTTCTCTGCAGTTACACCTGCCAGGCCTTCGCCCCTGCCATGAGCAGACCCGGCTACTTCAGATTTGGGTCTGGGATGTGCTCCTTGCTCCCTACTCCACGCAAGAAATGGGGAAGGAGGAAGGAAGGTGGGCAAACTCCTTTCCCCTAAGCATAGAGGTGATGAAGAGGTCTATGGGACCCCCAAGACCACCCACAGGAGCGAATCCTGGGGATGAAGTGTTCGGTTCTTAAACGCACTCTAGAGAGGCAATCTTATGAGAATTCCAGAGACAACGGTGAATTTTTGAAAGGAGTCCAGTAAAATTCTCCGGAAAACGCGGGAGACTTCCGCTCAGAATTCCAGGAAGGCGCTGGGAAGAGCCTCGCGCTGGGCGGCCCTCCCCGGAGCGGCGGGAAGGCGCGCGGCTGCACGAGTCAGCACCGAGGGGCGGACAGCTCCCCGCGCGCCCTGCTCCGCCGGCCGCCCGCAGCGGTCGGGAGGAAGAGAGGTCGGCGTCTCTGCCGGAAACAGGGGCTTTGGGGGTGGTCACTTAGGGGAGCAGCCACGCTGAAGGCCAGGCAGTATAATCCTGTCCACCCATTGGCAGCTAGGGTTTCCTTCTTCAGCTACCTTTCCTTTTCTCACTTTTGTCAGGGTGCTTCTCATTTTGGGATCTTGGACCCAACCTTGAAAAGCACGCCTGTACTCAAGCCCCAAACCCAACACGACAAGCCCCATGTCAGCCCTAAAATGAGCAACAGTGTTGTTTAAAGCAACAATAATAATTTAGACAAGCAGCATTAGAAACAGCCCAGTACTCCTAAGTGTGTTCAGATTTTGGGATTGGGGTCTTTGCCCCCCTCCACGTATTGCAAGGGTCCAGTAGGCACTGGTGTGTGTGTGTGTGTGTGTGTGTGTGTGTGTGTGTGTGTGCGCGCGCGCGCGCGCGCGTGTAGGATCCTTTCGGGAAAGTCAATTCAGAGATGCCTCTATCCCTGAGGCTCAGAGAAAGAGGGTGATGAGGCTGCTGTCTGAGATGGGGAAGCGGCCAGGGCGGCCCGGCTCCTGCACGGGGCGCGTCCTCCGGCTCCCGAGGTTGAGGGCTTCCTTCCGTGCGGAGCTTCACCAGGAGGCTGGCCTGGTGTGGATCAGGGGGTTCCCCACTGTCCTGCCAGGGGAAGCTCCTGGCTAGGCGGTGCCTCGGCTCAGGCATCCTCATAGATCGCTGGGGTGTTCCTCCAACCTCATCAACATCCCTACTGATTCCAACACCCCTGAGGCTAAAAGTGGCCCGTTCCCCTGAGCCTATGGAAGCACAAATATAAGACTGAAAAGTCTTCCTCCGTTTATATTTCATCCTCACGATCTTCTAATTTTTTTATTTAAAAATGTCCCTGTCTGGCTCAAAAGGTTGTCTCTTTATCTCTGCACACTTTTTTTTTTTTTTTTTTTGCCACAGTGTGCAGAGGATTATAAAGTGACCAGTTGCTCCCCACTTGGTCACTTTTCGTTGATGAAAAGATTTTGTTTTCAATGGAGGTGCGTGTGCATGTTTGGGAACTGAAGGAGTGTAAGGACACAAGTGCAATGCTTTGGCTGGGTGTGTGTGTGCGTGTCTGTGCAGCCAGTGTAGCCGTTTTGGTGCCCAATGGGTGGGTGTGAAGGGGTTTCTAGGGTGGGGATCCCACCTAGGAATGTCCAGGGTCCCTCCACCTGGCCTCTGCACAGTCACTTGACTTTGTCTCGGTCACCCAGAGCCTCCGCTCACCCCCATCCCCCAGTGAAATGAGGCCACCGTGAGAAACCGGGTCTGGCTTTGCATCTCATTTACATAAATATTTATTAATCGTCATTAAACTGAACAGAAACACGCAATGCACTTCGGGTGTCCGACGGGAGTTTCATCTTCGCTAGAAGAGGAAGGTGACATTGCGTGTGAGTGTGTGGGTGAGTGTGTGGGTGTGTCGCCTGTGAGTTTGCATTTTTGCTTCGTGTTTAGATGTCCGATCTCCTGCCTCCGGCGCGGAGAGGCTCTTCGTTCGCCCTCTTGCTGCCCACCTGCAGCCTGAGCCTAGAGGGCGACTCGGCCCGATAGCCCTCCTCCAGCCCCGGAAGTCGCCGGGGGGCGCGCCCCGGGGCACAGTGGGCAAGGGCGGGGCTGCCCGGATTTGGGTCCGCACCCTCCCCAGGGGGAGGAGCAGCGGTGCCTGCGGGGCGGGGCCTCTGCCCCGGACGCCCGCGCCGCCGGGCCCGCGTGTGCGTGCCGTGTGCTGTGCGCGTGTGTGTCTCTCATGCAAACCCTCCCTCCCCAAACCGACCCCCCAACAGTTTGCCATTCCATACAAATTTGGAAACAGGGTTTTAAAAAACAGCATGACGCACAACGGGGATGGGACGGGGGGAGGGCAGTGGTACTGGGGCCCCAAATCTCCGAGTCACTGATTGTAAGAACCTGGGGAGGAGGAGGGGGCGACGCCGGCCCCCACTTCACCAAAGTGCACAAATCCGCGCGTGGGCCGCGCGGGGCATCCCGGGGCCGGGCCGGGCCGCTAGGCTCAGTCAGAACCTCCTTGCATAGATATTTGTGTCTTTTTATTATTGGTAGTAGTAATTTTTTTTTAATTTATTTTTTTTTTTTTTTGCCTTTTATTGCTTCTAAAAGTTCTTACTGCTTTTTCTCTCCGATCTGGACTCTGCGTTCGACCTCCGTCGCCTATTTGCTTTTTTTTTTTTTTTTTTGTATGTTTGTTTGTTTAAAAAAAGGAAAAGGGAAAAACGGATTCTAGTTACAAATCGTCTTGGCTTCTCTCTTTCCTCTCAATCCACATTCCCTCCCGCCAAAATTAAAATCACAAAACGCTGAGACTAAGGGTTGGGGGTGAGGGCGTTCCAGATCCAGGCTTGGGCACCCTGATTTCTGTCCTCTTCAGGAAAGAGGGGCCGCCGGGCTCCTTTCTGCCTTGGCAGCTCGGTGTCTGTTTTAAAAGTTAATAATAATAATAGAGGAAAAACTATCCCACAGCTCAGCTGCCCCCTTACCAACGCCTCTGGCCTACAAGGGAAAGGGGAGGAGAAACCTCTGTAGGGACTGGGGACTGGGGTGGGGGTTTCCAGGCAGTGCCCGAAGAGGGATCCTTGGAGAAGTACTCCCTGGGAAAGAGGAGTGGGGAACCCCTTGGGGAGAGAGAAGGCGAGTCCCCTGGGGGAAGCAAGGCCCCTGGGACGGGCCACCCACAGTTAAAAGGACGGCGCTGCCCAGGACAGCAGCGGTACCGGCGGCCCGCACCCCGCGCCCGGAGCCAGGGCAGGTTGGGGTGCCCCTGCACTCGGGGGGTGGTGGTGGCGGCTGGGGACAGGGGTGCGGGCAAAGGCAAAAGAAAAAGGAAGGGGCGCGCCCGAGGTCTCAGTTATGGAAAAACGCGTTGAGCTCCTCGTACATGGGGCCCCGGTCGTGGTGAAGGTGCATATCGTAAGACAAGAGATTCTCCGAGTGGACGCCCCCGCGCACCGCGGACGAGCCGAAGACCAGCCCGTGGCCCGCGGGCCGCGAGCCGGGCAGCGCTGAGTAGTGCATAGAGTAGTGGTAGCTCTTCTCGTGGTCGGGCGACGAGTCCTGCTTGAGCGAGAAGTTGCCATTGAGGCAGAGCGGGGGGCTGAGCGGGCCCTCGTACTCGGAGCTGTTGTAGTCCGGGCTCGCGCCGCCGCCGCCCGCCGCCGCATACAGCGTCTCGTAGGCGGCGCAGTAGCCGTGGGTCCGCAGGGCGTGCGCCGCGCCGCCACCCAGGCCGCCCGCCGCCTGGCACTGTGCACCCGCCAGGCGCGAGCACGGGTACGGGTAGGGGTGCATGGCGAAGGGGCCTCCGGAGCCGTGGAAGCGGCCCGTGCCGTCGGCGCCCTGCTCCGTGAGGAAGTTGCGCGAGTTGAGCTGCAGGCAGCCGGCCACCAGGTTGGTGGTGGGCTGCGACAGGCCCTTGCACAGCGTCTGCACGTAGGACACCAGGTCGGGCCGTTTGCCCGAGCGCAGGATCTCCGAGAGAGCCCAGATGTAGTTCTTGGCAAGGCGCAGCGTCTCGATCTTGGACAGCTTCTGCGTCTTGGAGTAGCAGGGCACCACCTTCCGCAGGTTGTCCAGCGCCGCGTTCAGGTCGTGCATGCGGTTCCGCTCCCGTGCGTTCGCCTTCTGCCGCCGCAGCTTGGAGCGCTCCAGGCGCGCCTTGGTCATCTTGCGCTTCTTGGGCCCGCGCTTCTTGGGCCGCTCGCCCTCTGCCTCGTCCAGCCCTTCCTCCTCCTCCTCTTCCTCCTCCTCCTCGCCCCCCAGCTCGCCTTCCTCCTTGACCTCGGCCAGCGCGGCCTCCGGCACCTCGTCGGCTCGGAGAGGGATGGGCTTGGCGGCCCGGGCGGGCCCTGGAGCCCCAGGTCCCGGCGGAGGCGGAGGCGGTGGCGGCGCGTCGCCCTTGTCGCTCCTCGGTTCGTCGTCGTCGCCGTCGCCCCAGCTGGCGAACTTGGGCACGTCCGAGAGGAGACCGGGCTCGCTGAACAGGCGGGTCAGCATGGTGCCTGAGGGCGCCCCGCGGGCGGGAAGGGGAGACATAGCACAGAGTGAGGGGCGCGCTGGGGTCAGGCCGCCTCCCCCAGCCCACCTCCAGCCCCCGGTCCGGTGTGGGTTTCGCGCCCAGTGGGGCCCTGGATGCCCACCTCCTCCGCCTGCCCCGCCCAGCCCCGGCCCAGCCCCGGCCCAGGCCGCCCGGGCGCCCGGGAGCGCGGCCCCGGCCCTTCCCTCCGCGCTGGGCCCCGGCTCCGCCCCGCGCCCGAACCAGGGGCCGCTGCGGGCGCTGGGGTCTTCCCGGGGTCAGAGCAGGGGCCGCGCCGGGGCGTCAGGGGGCGCACGTCCTCGCCGGGGGCGCGTGCGCCCTGCGAGCCTCTTCTCTCCCGGCGGTGGAGGGAGGCTGGGCGGCCGCTGGTGGGGACAGCTGCCCCGCCTGGCGGCTCTGGCGGCCCGGGCCCCTCGTTCGGCCCGGCTCCCCACCCCTGCCGGGGCGCTCACCCCCACGCTCCCTAATCCAATTTGCAACTTGGCCGCGCGCCGCCCTCAGCTCGGCCCCCAGCCCCGCAGCCCCTGTTCCCGAGGCGGGAGGATGGGCTCCTCCAGCCCAGTGTCCCAGCTCCCGGAGCCGGCGCCCGGCGGCGAGGACGGAGGAACCCGGGCGTGGGGAGGACAAGGAGAGCAGCGAGCCCCGTCCGTCTCCTCTGCGGTCAGAGACCCCCTGCCCCCCTGCAGACCGCCTCCCTCCCACGCGGCTCCTCAGATCTCGTTGTATTTCGGGGTCGATGGGGGGAAACGCAAATTGGTTGGCTTCTGTCTTTTTTGGAAAGGTCTCGCGTTCCTCCAGGACAGCCATGGGGAGGTCCCATCTCAGCCTCTTCACGCCCCCCCCCATGATTCTGCCCCCCCCCAGCCCACCGCAGGCCGAGCCGCCTCCCTCCGCAGCCCCCTGAGCTGCAGCCCCCTAGGGGAGAGGGAGCCCGGGGCGCCTCCGATGCCCACCCCGTGAGGGGCCTCTCCCAGGAAGGGTGCATTTGGGGACCCTTCTGTCGGCCGAAGCAGCCCCCCATCCCCCCGCAGCCGGCGGGTCAGATCGAGGTGCCTTTCGGACAACTTACCTCGGAGAGGAGTCAAGGGGAGAGGGGAGGGGAGGGGGAGGGGGCAAGAGAGAGAGGGGGGAGCAGAGGAGTCTCCGCGTTTATTTCATTGTTCCCCCATCTTCAGGGAGCGGGGGCAGCGGCTCCTCAAGGCGGCGGGCGCCGGCGTCTTCAGAGCGCCATGCGAACCGCGGAGCGAGTGTGGCATCTCTACCAGGCGGGGTACCAGCCTCTATGCCAGGCCATATGGGCTTGGCACGTCACGGGCAGCAGCTATCACATGAGAGACGGTGATTGGCATGCGTCTGCATTGGGGGAGAGCCGGCTCCCCCGGGACCCGCCGCCATCTGTCACTCTCTACTCCAAAAAAAAAAAAAAAAAAAAATTAAATAAATAAAGGAAATAAATAAATATCTCTGCCGCCCTCCCCTCCCCACCCAACGCAGGGAGAGCAGGGATGGAGAGGGAGGTGGGAGGAATTGCCCCCCTTGGATAGAGAGCCCCCCACATGGGAACAATGGGGTGGCCAGGCAGCGAATAGGGGGCCTGTGGTGGCCCCAAATTTGATGCTCCCTCCAGGGTCCAGCTCTGTCCAATTTTTTTTTTCCCTTGCAGACCCCCAAAGGTGGGTCAGGGACCAGACCCTCAGGTCTGGAAAAGGGACCTCTGTTCTTGCCCTCACCTCCCCAGGAGGATTCCTCAGGCCACAAAGGGACAGCTGAGGCCCCTTCCAGGGTGAGCGTGGGGGGCATCCCTGGCCCAAGCCCCATAGGTAGATGTTGGCGCCATGCCATCGCTCATCCCTGTCTGCCCCTCCCCCCTCACGCACATACAACATATGTGGCTGAACGAAATTCAAACCAAGGGAAAAACAGAGAAAAGCAAAGACTTGCCTGGATGTCTGCCTCTGCATGGCGTGTGTGTCTGTAGGGACATGTGTGTGTATATCGGTGGAGTCGGCCGACAGGAGAGGTTTCCTTGTGTGTTTGGGGCATGAGTATGTTGGGGTGGGGGTACAGAGGAACCCCTGGGATGAGCCTCTGCACCCACCATCTGGGGGGTGGGAAAGAGGGTCTCATTATGGATTCCTAACCCCAGAAACCTCACTTCTCACCTGCCAACGTCCCTGCCCTCTGCTAGACAAGTGTCCGTCCCACCAGCATCTTTTGGACGGGGAGAGGGGCTGGGAATTGCCTAAAGTTCCTGGAGGAGACTCAAGCATTCTCCTCTCCTTGCAAAAATAAATAAATAAGTAGATAATAAATACTGAAAATACTGAAGCCAACTCCAGCAGTCCTGAGAGTGACCAAGGGGAGGCGGGTCAAACAGATGTCTTGATAAAGAAGGTAGGAAATTGCTGTTCTATCTTACAGATCACCTTTCAACCCTCTCCCTGGACCAGACACAGATGCAAATGGCATAGGTTGAGGGAGGTAGCTTCAGACACACACACCTGTTCCTCATTCTGTAGTACAGAAAATGGATACACACCCCTACTCAGATAGATACATGTGTGTGAGCAGGTAATCACAGCCAGGTGTCGGGAGACCCGCTGATTCAGGCATGTGTGTGTTTCAGACCCACATTTTCTGTCCCTCCCCACCCTCAAGCGTACACGTGCCCAGACAACTACAGTTATACCTCAAGTGTCCAGACTTTGGTGTTAGCCATGTGCCAAGCACTATGGTGGTGCAAAGGTGAGACTTCACCCTCAGTTTGGATGGATACAGTTTACTCCTTCTAGGAGCCCCCCGGGGGGGGGGGCGGTCGTGGGCTGGTTAAAACACTGATCTGGTGCCTAGGAGAACGAATTTGGTTATAAACCGGGGTGCATACAATGGCTAAGGAAGCCCTGAGAAGTGGGGATGGTGCTGTCTGAGGCTAAGGAACTTGGTGAGAACCAAAAGGAGCGTCAGCGAGAACAGTTCCAACCCCTCCTTTCACAGGCCGGTAGAGGGAAGCGGACTTGCCCAGGAACACCCAAGGGGACAGCAGAACCCCGGGCTTGACTGCCAGCCCAGTGCTCCGTCCACAGCCCCACACGAGAAAACTGACGGTGACCCTGGGTCTGGGAAGGTAGATGGCCTGCAGAATGGTGGACATGGCAGAGAGAGGCCAAAGGATGGGCCCCTGGGGGAGCAGAGACTCAGGTATGCTGGGCAGGCCCCTGTCCAAGTTTGGGCAGAGCCTCAGGGGTGGAGTCCTCAATCCTGACACATGAGCTTTGAGCGCCCCGGGTGTGTGGCAGTTTGGTTACCTGCACATGCTTTGGGCTCTGATTCCTGGCCAACCTCCACTCACCAGCTTTAAAGAATGATGAATGCCAGTGTGCCCAAGAAAAAAAAGAAAAGAATGATGAATGCTTCGAGCAAGTTACAGAACATCTTCCCGTCTTGATTTCCCCATCTGTGAAATGGGGCTGGTTATGCTGCACCTCATAGAGCCGCGGTGAGTACTGGATGAGAGACGACGCGTAGTGAGTTTAGCACAGGGCCGGCATCACAGTGAGCCTCAGCACACAACAGCTCTCATTTTTGTGAAAGCACCTTGTAAACTGTAGCAATGCTTTGCAATATTAATTTCTTGTACCTCCCCACACACACGCACATACACATCCCAAATGCTTTGTCTATGTAGGAACTGAATGTTTTGTTGAATTAATGGGTGAATGAGTGGATGAGTAAGTGAATGAATATCTCCGGGGTAGAAAGCTATCCCCTGCCCTCTCCTTGGACGCTGAGAGCCAGTTGAGTCTCACAGACCCCTGTCAGCTCCAGGTCTGCAACAGGAGGCAGAATCTTGCTCAGGATGGGCCCTCCTGTCTCAGGCCTGGAATGAGCACCTCAGCTCTGTGGGTCTGAGAAGCCCTCCTAAGCCCCCCAGAGAAGGAGTGTGAGGGGTGCAGGTGGAGGGTGTACTTGGGAGTATGGGGAACTTCATCCCTCTCAGTCTGTTTCCTGCCCCTGTCTTTTCTTCCTTTGGAAAAATGGAACAAGTTTTTCTCACTCGACACGTTTCAACTTTTTTTAGCAGATACAATTAAAAAAACAGGAAAATTGGAACAGAGGGTGGTGTGGGACGGGCCCACCTCAGACATGGGCTTCAAAGAGGTGCAACAACACACGTGTCCACGTCCACATGAGCAAGCCTGAACATACCGGGACATGCATGCGCCTCTGTACACCCAGAGAGGCAGCGACAGAGAGACAGAAACAGCCAGAAATGGAAGGAAGGAGACGGAAGGAGGAGGACACCCAGAGATGCCATCTGTTCCTCCCCTGGCACTGGGGGAAGGGAGCTGGTGAGGGGCCTAGTCCCCTCTGGGTCTGAGAGGGAAAGGGGAAGAGTGGCCATCTCAGCCAGGCCTGGAAGACTCCCATTTCTGCTGCCCACCCCCGGGGGGGAGCTGGGAGCAGAGGGGCTGAGGTTCCCATGGAGACCTAGCCCCATCCCAAGGGAGGCCACAGTCTGGGCACCTAAAATGGCTGCCTCAGAGGGGTGGCAGCCATTTTGTGCAGGCTGAGGTCCTGGAGGGGGTGGGGCGGGGGTGAGGGGGTGCCGCAGAGGGAGAGGGAGGGGCAGGGCCATTCCTGAGCAGACTAGGGGAATCTTGCTCAGGGGACAGGGACGCATGTTCTAGAAAACTGCTCTCATGGCACCCCCTGCTCCACCAAAATAAGCGCATAAAAACGTAAAGGCTGCGCTCCATTCTGGCGCCCGGAAGGACACCTCGCCAGACGCCGCCACCGCGCTGCCCCAGTTAAGACTGGTGGGCCGAGCGCGCTGGCGAAGCAGGCTTGGCTTCCCACCCAAGTGCCAAGCCGTGGGCGCAGGTGGATCCGGAGCCAGGTGTCCGCCCCGCAAGGCCCCAGCGCTCAGCCCCCCTCCTGGGGCTTCCCCGGGCCGCCCGAGTGAGGGGCCGGGCAGGAATTTGGAGATGCTCTGAGGGCCTCTGCTCCTGGCACTGGCGGTGCTCTGGGGGGAGGGGACAGGCTGGCACTGCCCAGACGGCGCCTGCCCCATCCGTTGGGGATGCTTGGAGCTTCCTCCTGAAGCTGAGCGCACCTGCCACCCCCGGCCCCCGGCCCCACCTCAGTCCTAGAGGAGCTCGGGGGCGCGGGCGGGCCGCTGGTCCCTGGCTCTGGGGGGGCACCTGCCCCGCGGCCCCCGCCCCCCGCCCGCCGCAGTGTTCGGGGGAGCGGCGGGCGCGCCAGATGGCGTGGCTGAGAATGCGGCGTCGCTGCCGGGAGGTGAGGGCTGGCACGGGTGATATGCGGCTGCGTGCCTGGTGGTGCCACGGGGGAGGGGGAAGGGAAGCGCCGGTGAGGCGGCGCCCCCTCCTCCGTGCTGACCCCCTGGCCTGCCCCCCAGCGCACTACCAGGGTTCCCCGGACTGCCTGTGCCTGTGCCCGCGGCTCCCATGCTGGGTCTAGGCCCCACCCAAAGATGGGTGGGCGCGTGCCTGCCCGTGGAGCCAGGGGTGACGCCGAGAGCCCGCGGTCAGCCCCCTGCTGCACCCTTGACCCTCTCCCCTCAGCCTCCAACACAGGGCGACAGAGGCGAGGCGACCTGCTAGTCCCCCAGCAAAGCCAGCCCCTCAGGCTTGCTCCCTTGCTCCAAAAATAGGGTGACCTTTGCCCTGTAACCTTTGACTTCTGGCTTCTCAGCCCCATTTTTCTGATAAGAGCCCCTTCCTGGATGGGTGCTGGTCCCTGAGTCTCCCTCTTGTCAAATGGTTCCTGGATGGACAGACACCTCCTCCTGGGAGCCTTCCCAGACCTCCCCCGGCAGGGCAGCTTCAGTACTCACCACCCTCTGTTAGGAGGATCCATTTACCCATTTGCCTCCCTGACTTGACCATAGTGGCTACTTGTTTCATATCTCAATAGTGCAGTGTTTCACACAGGCTGTATTGAGGTGGCGTTTAATAAGTGCTTGTTGCATTAGTGCCTGGTTGGCTGAGAGGGTTTGGGGCACTGGGGCCTTTCCCCACAGAATCTCCTAAAGCAGTGAGGGTCTTCTAAAGCAGACAGCCCCCAGACTCCTCCTCCTGTCTTTTGCACAGATTTCCACCTGGGAAGGTGGACTTGGATGGAGGGGGGTCACAGATTCCCCCCAAGTGGCCCTCAGAGAGAGTGCTTGCCCCCCATTCCCTGGCACCGAGCTCTGGTTCGGAAGCCACAGTGCCTCGCCCACCAGGGTGGCTTCTGCCCAGCTGCAGATGTCCCTGCTTGGGCCTCTGCCTCTGAGCCCCGCTCCTTACCCCACCCCACCCCTCCCCTGCATGGGATAAGTGAACTCCTGAGGGAAGGGGAAATAGGCCCAAGGACACCTGGCTGAGTCCCACTCCAGCTGCCTTTTCTTCTCTGCTGATGCTACGCCCCCAAACCGCCTCCCCATATCGCAGAACTCCCTCTGTTTAGGAGCCTGGCCCACCCTCCTCTGCTGGGAAATCCGGATTCCCACAGGCCACGGCTCCTCTGGTCCCACACAGGATCAAGGCTCCCCCTCCTACCCTCCTATCTGAAAGGTAAATGTGAGCATGAGATTCTGCTACTCACCCTCAATGGCTCCCTAACACCCTTATGATCAGGCCATGCGCCTTAGGGACAGCCCTGATCTGGCTGCTGTCCAGCTCTCATTCCACACTTGTCCCTGTCGTGAACTCTGTCCCTTAGCCGCTCTAAACTGCTTCCACGTTCACAAGCCTCATGCCTACGAGCCTTTGCCAGACGATCGCCTCTGCCTGAGTGCACTTTCCTCTTTGCTCACCTTTTAAACTTAAGCATCACCTCCACCAGGAAGCCTCTCTGGGTTAGATGCCACTCCTTTGCACACCTCTGCGGAGGCCATGACCTTTGGCTCATGGATCTCTGCCACCTGACAGCACAGTCCTGGATTGTAGGAACTGGGCCCAGAGCCTGGCACACACAATAGCTGCAACAAGTGGTTATGGCACCAAAGGCCTGTCCTGCAACTGTTGAAGGAGGTGCCAGTTCTACCCCAGCAATGGGAGGCTGCAGCCAGGGCAGGACACCCACCTCTGCCGTCAGCCTCCTGGGACATCCCAGGCCTCCCTTCTGTAAAGTGGGCCCGCCTGCAGAGACTGCTGTGACGTGTTAAAGGAGCTTAGTGTGTGCAGAAGATGCTGCCTCAGCCCACAGCCCTGTCCAGATACGTCTGGTTTTGCTTTAAGATTTATTTTCTTGTTTTTGACAGAGACAGAGAAAAGGCGGAGGGCTCAGAGCAGTCTCCATAGTTGTACGTCATCAATTTTCAACATGGTTTTGTTTCACACAGGTGGGCGGGGGCCGCGCAGGGTGGGAACTGGGCTGGGGGCCTCCCGCATGGGAAGCACACCCCAGTTCAGCATATGGGTTCGCACGGCTGGGGCCAGGATTTGATCCTCGGTCCCTGGGGCTGCAAAGTGAGCATTAAGCCCGCTGAGACATCCGGCTTCCCCCCCAACTTTATTTTTAAAAAACCTTTGGGGGATGCCAGGATAGCTCAGCAGTTGAGCGCTTGCCTTGCAATTGCGAAGTCCAGGGATCGAATCCCGGTGCCACCATGCAAACCCATACACTGAACTGTAGCGCAACTGGTAACCACCAGAATGGCACCACAGTGCAGGTTCTCACCTCCCATGTGGGAGGCCCCTGGTTCAGTTCCCGCCCTGCATGGCCCCACACCCAGCTGTGTGGAATGAAATCATGTCACAACTAATGATGTGCAACTATGAGGACTGCTCTGGCCCTCCCCCCTTCTCTCTCTCACCTTCTCTCAAACAATAAAATAAATCTTATAAAAAATAAAACTCTTTGTTCCTGGAGCACTATTCATCACTACATCTTTGTTCTGCTTTTCTTGTCAGTTTTCCAAGTGAGCAGTTGGGATGTTCTGCCCCTGCCCCCCCAAGAGTCCACGCGGGAAGGCAGTCAGATCAGGAGCGGCCTGAGGTGGCCAAAAGAGCGCCAGCCTTCGCAGGGCCGCGACCTTGGTCATATCACGTGACCCTCTGCTTCCTCATCTGTAAAATGGGAACAGTGCCACCTGCGCATCCCTCTCAGCACTGATGGAAGGATGGAAAGCACAAGTCGGTCATGAAGTGCACTCAGGTTACATCCTGGTGATGGGGGAGGGGCCCCTGGTGGGCAGGGCAGGGCAGTGGGAGGTGCGGAGGACAGGTGTGTGTCTTGGGCTCTCTTTCTCCCAGGTGGCTCTGTTGTGAACCTCCCTGTGATCTTGACATTTTTCTGGTTTCCTTCCCTGGAAATCAAGTTCTCTGATGTTTCCCTTGATCCTGGCACAGGTGTAGGGGGCACCTGGGGCTGGCAACGGGCAGAGATGACCCACAGCTGCACCGGTGCTGGTGCTCATTAAGAGGATGGCCCCAAGGGTAAGGTGACCAGATTTTACCATTGGTAAAGCGGGATACCATTGACCGGGAGGGAGGGGGTTCTTGATTAAAAATTTGGTCTATCTCCCGCCGTTCCCTAGCTTGTCATGCATTCTTTCCAAAAATCGGGACTTTTTAAAACGCCCCGCGGGATGCGGGACAAATTGTTAAAAATCGGGACTGTCCCACCAAAAGCGGGACGTCTGGTCACCTTACCCAAAGGGCCACGGGGGCTTGTACGTGGAGGGGACAGCCAGGGCAGATCCCAATTGCGCCAGAGGCCTCTTGGCTCAGCCCCTGGAAGGCCGGAGCCCAGGGCAGTTTGAATGAGACTTAGGCATTACTTCCCTGCTTCACTACCCTGCGAGTGCGAGGCCAGGGTGGGCACAGGGACGGAAGGATACAGTGTAGGGGAAGGGGCACCAGGGACCAACGCTCCACTCTACAGATAAGGAAACCACAGCACAGAGAGGGGAAGTGACTTGCGTGGTGTCACACATAGCTGGAACTAGAAATTAGGGCTCATTTCCACTTTGGGCTCCTCCTGTCCCCGGGGCCCCAGAGCTCTCTGGAGTAACATATGTAATCCACAATGGCGACCATGGTGAGCATCATCTGTGCCAGGCAGTGGGCCTCACACACATTCCCTTCCTTCATTCCCACCATGACGGTGGAGGTAGGAGTACTATTCCTCCACCTCAAGAGAAGGGTGCTGAAGCACAGAGAAGTTGAGGTTATGGTTAAGGCCAAAGTCACACAGCTCGTAAGTGGGCAGAGCCTGATGCGAACTAAGCTCTGACTCTGAGTCTATGCTTTTACTCACTATTACAAATTGTGCTCCTTTTGTCATAACCCCCATGATCTCCACACTGTGGGACCAGCACTCCGCAGTAGTGAGGCAGGGAGCGTGCCCTGGGTAACACTCGTGTCCAGGCTTTGCCCTCTGTCCAGCCGGCCAAGTCGCAGGAGCCTGTGCCCTGGCCTGAGTCTCTGCAGTTCTAGGATGGGCTCTACTGATGGGGGTGGGCTCTGCCTCCATACAAGGGGAGGGGCAGTTACATCAAACATGGGGTTTCTCTGCCTTGCATCCCTTTGCCCTGAGAAGATGCCCTCCTGGACCTGGCAGGCCAGTGAGATGCTTCCTCTATCGGGAAGCCCTCCTGATGTCCCCTGAGATGTCGCTCTCTCCCCTGGCACGGGGCCCTACTTTGAGCAGTTGGGGAAGGATGGCCGAGTGGAGCCCAGCTGGAGCCCTTCATCACTCGCTGCCCACCACAGGTCTGTAACATGGGAGTAAGGAGCTCTAACTCACAGTCTTTGTAAGGATTAGAAGCGAAGCGTTTTCCTATTGAGCACCTGGCACCCAGTGGGGCCCTGCCACTCTCTCCTTCCCCTCCTTGCCCTTCTCCTGGCTTTCTCCGGGTTCTCTCGTCACCACCCCCGCCGCGCACCTGGCACGGAGCCAGGCGCGCCCCAGCTTCCCGCCCCGAAGCCTGACTCGCGGCCCGCCGGGCTCTCTCGGCACGTGCCCCGCGTCCCCCGGGGCCGCGCCACCTCCTGGCCGGCCTCTACGCGCGCCCTCGCGCCCAGAGCCCAGCTTGGGCCGCCGGTCGCCTCTTGGAAAGGGGTCCAGCGCCCCGCATGGAAGTGTGGTCAGGGGTGGTTGGGGCGGGCCGGCGGCGGGGAGAGGACGCTGCCCCTTTAAGGTGCCACCGTCGCGTGGCAGGGAAACAGCTTGTGCCAGCCCCATTCCACCCGGCTCCGCTTCCAACAAGAAACACAATGCATAACAATCAGACGCGCGCTTGGAGCCGTGCCACGCGGCGGGGGCGGGGCGAGGCCGGCGGCGGGGCGGGGGCGCAGGGGTCGCGACCCCGGTCCGCGTCCGGTGGCCGTCGGTTGGCCCGGGCCTGGCGCTCCCTGGGCGGCCGCTCTGCGCCCCGGTGAGTCGTGCCCCGGCGCCCGGGCACCCGCGCCCGGCTCGCGCTCGCCTCCCCGCCCTCCCCGCCTTCGCGCTCCCTACAAAGTTCATTCCCACTAACTCTTTTCCAGGCCACTTCCCCCTCACATCTGACAAGCCGGGGCCCCTCATTCTCCCAGTAATCACTCCACTGCACTAATTGCACATGCAAATATGCAAATGCGTATTAATTAATTACTATACTAATTAGTTCTGTGGTATTTGCGAGTAATAAATCATTGGATGGGAGCGAGGAAGCTGGAGACCTGGCCCATTTTCATTCTGCATAAAATTTTAATGGTCTCTCTGGCTGATCCGGGACGGCAGCGCGCGGAGAGGCTCTTAAAGGGCCAGTGACAGCGGGAAGGGACTGGGGCGGGGAGCGCGGGGCAACTCCAATGGGGTTGGCACCCTGGGCAGGCTTGGCTATGCAACCCCACACCCTGCAGAAGCAGTCTCCAGCACGGGATTGGCTTTTCACCTTCCTTCCCGGGCTAGGTGTCCTTCTGGGAATCATACGGGGAGCATGAGGCTGAGTTCGGCTTCTTTAAGGAAGGACAGAGGGTAAGGGGCTACAAGAGGCCAGTGGCAAGGCCTTTGGGGTCCCAGAGAGACAGAAATGAAGACTTTACCTCCAGGATGGCAGAGTAAACTGAGGCACTGGACAAGCCAAGCTGAGCTCTCACCCTGCCCGGCCCGAGGAGAAGGACGTTTCGAGGAATTCTGGGTGTCCCAGTCTTTACTCCGCTCTCTTTGGTGGGGGCCACGAAGGCCAGGGGTGCCTCCAGCTTTTTGTTTCCACATGATCAAACTGTTGCCCCCCCCCCGTGGGCACCAGCTGGCACCCTGACAGAGCAGTCCTGGGCTTGAGTGGAGCCCCAGGGACCTCGCTTTATTTCCAGGAGGTAGTCAGGACCTGGGCACAGGGCTGTTTTGCAGGAACATTGACTTGAAGAAGCAGAGGGTTGTGCCTTCTGATCTGGCCCCAGCTCGAATCTAAGGGTGGGTGCCAGAGGTGGGAACACTGGGGACGTGGAAGCTGTGGGCCTGCTGTGAGCTAGGGTCCCCAATACTCGGGCCTCTTGTCTGCTTCTGCTCACCCTCTAACCTTCTGCCATCATCAAACCCCTGGGTGGGGCAAAGCCTAAAGGGTGTCAGGACTCTAGTGGGGGCAGATCACAGCAACTAACAACACTATGAATTTGTGTGAACATGTATTTAGCCGGAGAAGTGTTCTGAGGGCTCTACGTGTCTCACAACCATCCAGTGCCATGGGTTCTGTCAGAGTCCCCATTTTAAGGATGGAGAAACGGGCACAGTAAGGTGAAGCCCAAGGACACTCATCTGGGAGTAGTGGAGTGGGATTTGAACCTAGACAGTCCAGCTCTGGCACCTGGGATTTTCCCGCCACACTCTCCCTCCTCTCTTCCCACCTCCTGTCCTCAGCACCTGCTGAGAGCCAGGCACTGTGCTGAGAACTGTATGGGCAGTGTCACATCCAACCCTCATTAACACCCAGGAGGCAGCTTCTGGAATTCTCCCCATTCTAGAGCTGGGGTGCCCAGGGTCCAAAGAGGTGAACTATGTTGCCTGGGCACACAGGCAGGATGTGGCAGGCCAGGTCCTCATCCAGGGGTGTGACAGCTGAGTTCACCAGGCTCTCGATGCCTCCCCATCCTGCAGGGGGCGGGGCAGGACAGGGTGATGGCATGTCCTGCTGGCTAGAGAATAGAAGAAGGAATTTCCGTTCAATTGAGGGGAGAACTTAATTCTTTTTTTTTTTAAGATTTATTTTAATTTTTATTGTTTTTGACAGAGAGAGAGTGAGAGAGATACAGAGACAGAGAGAGAACTGAACTGGGGGAGCTCCCCAGTTCAGCACATGGGTCTGCACGGGCCGGGGCCGGGGCTGGGGCCGGGATTTGATCCTTGGTCCCCGGCGCTGCAAAGTGAGCGCTCAACCCATTGAGCCATCCCGGCTTCCCAGAACTTAATTCTTGACAGGTGTGGGCTCCGGGAGCTGGAGCGGGGTGGAAGCCTTTCGTTCACTGGGGAAGGACGGGCTACCTGAGTCAGGAGGGGCCCAGGGATGGAGAGAACAGAAGGGCCCATAATGAGGAAGCCCAGCCAGAACCATATAACTCAGGAATCCTGATGGTTTTTTTCCCCTTAATTCTGCCCCCCCCCCCCATTTTCTCCTGGAAATCTCCTGAGCACCCGCCCTATCCCAAGATTTGCTACTTGGGGAAGGGGAGGACCTAGGAGATCTCATCTCTGCTCTTTCTAGCAGGAGGATAAGATAATATCGACACTTTGTAAGCACTTGGTATATGTTGGGCACTTTATGTACCTCAACTTGTGTGTTTGATTTTCATAACAGTTCGGTAATCATTATCCCTATTTGATAAATGGAGACACTGAGGAAGGAAGAAGAAATTCAGTTACTTAGCCAAGGTCACACAGTTTGTAAGTGAGAGGCCCAGATTGGAACTCCTGATCTGGTGTGTTTGCCATCCTGCTCCCTGTTCCTACTGAGCTCCTTGTGTGGCTCCAGGGACAGGGCTGGAGTGACCCCTTCCCCAGTGGAGTCAGGGGTCACAACAGCAGCAGGCCCGTCTCCCTGCGTGCATTTTGAGTTTGCAGATGCAAAGAGAAAGAACAGGCCCAGGGCACACCATTTACATGGCCCCCACCCCCCACATGGATTTGCACGGTGCTCTTACCTGCTAGTGGGCAAAGTGAATGTTCAAGCGGCCCAATCCCTCCTCTCGTTATTCTGGGGAGAGTGTGTGTGAGCATCTCCCCAGTATCCCCTGCCTGTCCCAGCACACCCTTGAGAGAATAGCAGGGTCAGGGAGCTGGTTAGCATCTGTCAGGGGGCCCACCCTGATACGGGAATTGAAATTCCAGTGCTCTCAGGGGCAAACTCAGCGTCCCCTTACCTCCCAGTGGCTCAGGGGCGCTTCTCTAGGGAATCTGGACACCCTCATCTCCCCAGAACGAGGGAAACCTTTGACATCTGCCTCGTGGAGCTGGGAGTCCTAGGTGGCTGGTTACAGGGCATTGGGAGGCATGGCCTTAGGGTAAGGTGACCAGATTTTAACATTGGTAAAGCGGGACACCATTGACCAGGGGGGAGGGGGTTCTTGATTAAAAATTTGGTCTATCTCCCACCGTTTCCTAGCTTGTCGTGCATTCTTTCCAAAAAATCTGGACTTTTTTAAAATGCTGCGGGACGCAGGACAAATTGTTAAAAATTGGGACTGTCCCGCCAAAAGCGGGACGTCTGGTCACCTTACCTCAGGGCTACAGTTCATTCGGAAAGAAAACCCATCTTCACCTCTCTACTCCACTGAACCCCAAAGAAGCTGGGTTCAGCAGGGCTTTCCCCACACCCACCCACTACCTGGGAGAATGGGGGCAAGTTGGGGAGTTGTGGGGAGGATGCAGGAGGGGCAGGCTGGCAGCTCTGAGCTTCTCTGTGCAGCCCTCAGGGCCGGGTGCCTGGGCAGGAGGAGGGGGCAGAGCAGCTGCTGGCGATTTATTAAGCAGTCACGGAAAAATTGGTTTATAAATTAACAGCTGTTTTAACTTTAGGGCCTCTTCTTCAGGGAATGGAAGCAGCCGACTGGACCGGGATTGGAGTGTGTGTGAGGCTGGTGGAGGGGGTGGGAGGAGGCGGGCTCCGGCAGCTGGCATTCTTCGGGGGCAGCCTCAGCTGGCACCTCGGGGGCACCAGGCAATGGCCAGAGCAGGGGGTCTCCAGGTGCCCTGGGCTGAGGCTGCCTCCACCGTGGGTACTGGCTTTTAGTCGCTCCTCTCAACAACATCCCACCTGGGGGCGCCAGAGGGCACAGATACCGCTGTAGTCATGTCTGCCACCAGAGGGCAGCATTGGCACATTGATTTCTGCTCCCCGATCTCCCATATCCGTCCAACTTAGGCTGGGTGAGGGAGAAACCTGGTCCAACGCCGAGCAAGACAGAAGGTCGGTCCTGTGCATGGATGCGAACTTCCACTCGCCTATCCTGAATGTATGAAAGCATCAGTAAAGAGGGAGAGCTTTAGTGTCAGACTATCTGCATTTCAATCTAGACTCGGGGAAAAAGTTCTGAGCCTCATTTACCTCATCTGTAAAATGGAATGATACTTATGAGGATTAAATGAGGTAATATATATAAGGGGCCTAGCACAGTGCCCAGCACAGAGTAAATGCTCCATATGTCACTCACTGTCAATTCTAAGATTTATGTGTCCATCCATCTATTCATTCCTCAACCTGTATTCTCTACATCATATAGTGCCTACTGTATTCTGGGCACTATGGTAGGCAGGTTATGATGTAAAGACAGACGGTGACGAGGGTCAGACCTCAAAATAGTGTACTAAGATTTATGACACACTCAGTGAGGGGGGAGAGGAGGTTGATTTGCATGGGGCAAAGGAAAATTTTGGGGGTGACAGAAATGTTTTATATCTGTATTGTGGTAATGGTCGTATGTTACAAATTTTCAAAAACTCATAGAAATGTGTATTTTTTAAATTGGTACATTTTCGGGAAAGCCGGATGTCTCAGGATTAAGTGTTCGCTTTGTAGCCCCCAGGGACTGAAGATTGAATTCTAGCCCCGGCCCATGGAGACCCATATGCTGAACTGGGGAGTGCTTTCCATGCGGGAGGCCCCCAGTTCAGTTCACACCCTGCATGGCCCCCCTGCCCACCTGTGTGGAACAAAACCATGTGGAAAACTAATGACTTACAACTATGGAGACTGCTCTGGGTCCTCCCCCTTCTCTCTGTCTCTCCCTGTCTCTGTCTCTGTCAAAAATAATAAAATAAATCTTTAATAAAATAAAATTGGTACATTTTATTATATTAAACTCTAATTCAATAAGGTGTTGTTGTTTTTTTAAGCATGCAGTGTGAATTTATTGAATGGACAAAGGATTGGATAATGGGTGAATGAAAGAATGAGTGTGCAAATGAATGTCTCAGATGATTGCCTCCCTCCCCCTGTCCTGGTGCCACCATTGTTCCTGCTGACAGTCCCCTTGCGCTCTCCGCTCTGCGAGCCTTGGAATTCCTGCCCCCTCCCCCCGTCCAGGGGCAGGTAAAGGTGCCTCCAGTGTGCCCAGCTAGGGTTCCCGGCTTCTCTAAGGTGCTTCCCGGAGCTTCCTGAGGCTTCCCTTCCAGCTGCCACCTGCCAACCTGGCCAGCTCGGTTCAGCTCAGTGATGCCAAGGTCATGGGTGTAATGCCTAACAGACCCGTAGTGCCAGCAGTGCAGCCGCCCAAATCCTGGCCGACTCTGCCACCTGCTGGCCATTTTCGGAACGTCACCCCTATTCCTCCAGGGTAGCTGGAACCTTTTTGAAGATGTACCAGGAGCTCTGCAACTGGGGCTTTAGTATGTGTGTGTTCTTGCAGTTGAGTGAGCGACCCTATGAATGAGTGATGTCCACAATGTCCTGTCCTTAACAGCCTTGCTCAGCTCCTGTAGACTCATGCCTATGGCTTCTTTTATGGAGTCAATCCATGCCATATCTGGTCTTCCTCTTTTCCTGTTGTCTTTTCTATTCATTTTGTCTTTCTGAATTGTCACAGTTGCCATGTGAAGTGGGCTTTAATATTTATTTATTTATTTTTATTGTTTTTTGACAGAGAGAGAGAGAGATATGCAGAGACAGAGACAGAGAGAGAACTGAACTGGGGGAGCTCCCAGTTCAGCACATGGTTCCGCACTGGCCGGGGCTGGGATTCGATCCCCGGTCCCCGGAGCTGCAAAGTGAGCGCTTAACCCACTGAGCCATCCCAGCTTCCCCTTAAAATAGTGGTCAGTCATAGCAAGTTGACAATGACCAATTGAGAGCAATCACCAAAGCTGATCCTCTTTTTTTTCTCTTTCCTTTCTTTTATTGTTTTTGACAGAGAGAGAGAGAGAGAGAGAGATACAGAGACAGAGAGACAACTGAACTGGGGAAACTCCCCAGTTCAGCACATGGGTCCACATGGGCCGGGGCCGGGATTCGATCCTCGGTCCCCAGCGCTGCAAAGTGAGTGCTTAACCCACTGAGCCATCCTGGCTTCTCCGAAGTGGGCTTTAAAACACGAGGCAACTGAGGCATGGAGAGGCTAAGAAGTTTGTCTAAGTTTACACAGTAAGTTATAGACCTAAGATTCTTCCCCAGCTCTGCCCAACTCCCCCAGTTTATGCTCTGTGCACTAGGCTACCTTGCTTGAAAGAAGGGAAGGAATATTCGTGATTGTCCATGTTCCCACCTCTCAAAAAGAGAGCAAAGGCCTCACACCACCCTCTCAAATTCACCTTCCAGAGACAGTGAATGTTCTGCCTCCTGCATGCCAGGCACTGTGGCAGCACCAAGCCAATAATGTGAGGAGGCATTGTGTATTCAAAATAGTGTGCCCAGCCACCCTGAGATCAGCTTTCAGCAGAAAGACCCATAGTTCAGAGTTATGTCAAACAAGGTCTTAAATTTGTTCCTTGGACCCAACTGCCTGTGCTTCTAACTTAAAATAATACCGGAAGAGTGGCATATTATTTTTACATCTCATTTGCATATGATTAATTCTAAGTAAAAGAGAATGGAGGTCGCCCTGGCCCCTCTAGGATGTGTCTGACCCTGGCTGCTTCCCCCAGCCCCTGCTGGGCTCCCCCCTCTTCAACAGCCCCTGCCCACACTCGCCCCAGTTCCCAAAGGCTTGTTCCCTGCCTCCTCGGTCACCCACGCAGCCCCCACCACCTGGCCGCCCACCTGAAAAACTTTTCCCCAAGTTCTTGAGAAGTCGCGCAGGATCCAGGAGAGGAAAATCAAAGTACTAAAACCCCGTTTAATTCCTAACGGAGGGCAGAGCTGTGAGCTGCAATTATCTTAATGCTGAGCTATTTTTACTCTTTCTGCATCTCCATCTCCTGCTTCCCTCGTCCTGAGGCTTTCTTTCTCTTTCTCTGTTTGTCTCTCCATCTCTCCCATGTTTTCTCTGTTTTTCCTAACCCACCCCCTTCACCTCCTGTCTCTGTCATCCTTCCTTCCTTCTTCCTCCTTCTGTCTGTCTGTCCCTCTTGCCCATCCCTCTTGACCCCGGGTTTAGCCGCCAGAGCTGTGGTGCCGAAAACGCTGGGGGAAGAGAGCAAAGACCCTCTCCTCCAGCCCAAACGCTCCCTTGTCCGGGCCTGGCTTTCCAGCTGCCCCAGCCTGGGCCAGGGGCATTTTTCCTGACTCAGGGCCTCCCAGAGCTCTAATCCTTTTGGCAGAACCTCCATAAACAAGTCCTCCCTGGTCAAAAGAGCCTCAGTCACTGAGGTCCCCACGGCCTTCTCAGCTCTGATGGGCTCCCAGGTGCAACTGGTGGTGGTGCCTCCTTGTCCCTGTCCTCTCACCGCCCCCCCAGCTGTCCTCTGTCTCCTTCATCTCACTTGGCAGCACTGGAAGCCCCAGGCCCTTCCCTTTCACCGTGGCCCAGTGGCCACTCAGGTTACCGCCTGCAGTGCCTTTCCCATGCCTCTTCTGAGTTTCAAAACTTCCTTATTTACCCTCCTCAGGCACTGCCAAACTGGTCTTTGCCACTCCCTGCCACACCCCATCTGGAAGAGGGGGTCTGGGCCACATCGGGGGCTGCCAGGGATGCCCACACCCCAGGGCCAGCAGGCTGGCATGCCACCGTTTCCCGAAATCACGTAAGTCAACAAACACAACGGGCCTTGAGCCAGGTCTGGGGGGTGTGGAGCTGAGCAGCCAAAGCTTACAGCTCCCCAGAGCCAGGCTCTGCCTTCCTGCCACCCTCTCCCTCACCACCGGAGTGGACAATGACTCCAGGGCACAACATCTTGCCCCTGACCTCATTTCCACCAGACTCCTCCGGCCTCCTGCTCCCCGTCACTGTGCCGAGGATGGACACGCTGGGGCTTGGAGTGGAAAAGTTGCTGGAGGCGGGGGGAGGGCTCCTGACTGCTCCAGGCCTGAGCGTGACCAGAAGAGGGCATGGCCAACACAAACAGAGCCCCAGGAAGACACGCGCATGTGTCCACATGGACGCTACAGAGAGGCATTCAGACCCTCACCTACAGGCCCGCAGAGGGAGGCGCGGCTCCTGCAGAGACACCCAGGGCCTGGACAGGTTAACGGGGACACCCCAGCACAGGGACCAGCGCCTCCCCTCTCCCCCTACACACACACACCTCTGCAGAGAGGCTCACGCCTCAGAGATGAGCACACCTCTACCCTCAGCTCTGTTTCTGAATGCACCAAACACACACGTGATGGCACGTGTACCAGTACAGGCAGGCCCCCCAACACCTCCAACTCGGTCCCCCGGGGCTGGTTCCGTCTCCCTCCCATTAGACCTGGGAAAAAAAGGCAGGAGACACGTGAATTCAGGGTACACTGTGGCAGGGACACATCCCACCCCCAACACACCCTGGAGTGCTCCCAGGATCACAACCTCATGCCCCTCCACTGCACAGGCTAGAGCTGTGGGCACAGTACCCCCACTCCCCTGCAAGCTGGCACACGCCTGCCCATCACCTTGACAGCCTCTGACAACCTCCCCCACACCCACAGCCTCCCCCGCACACACACAGAGTCCTCCCACGCCCTGCCACTCATTCTGCATCCCTGACACTCTCACACACTTACTCACACACTCACACGCACGCGTACCACGCCGACCCCCCCCCACACACTCCCTCGCTGGAGGCACCCCTGGGCCGGGGGCTCGCTCACACACACTCCCTGCCATGATGACTGACGCGTGTCCTCCCACGCACAATCCGCGCTCTCACACTCGCTCGCTTTCTAGGACACCCCCATTTGCAGCTTGACTTGCTGGTGGCCCTCCCTTGGCGACCTCACAGCCTCCCCGTGAAATTCCAAGTACCCAGGCCGCGCAGGGGTTACAGCCAGGGTGCCCCTTCCGCGCGCGGCCCCTCTCCCCACCTCGCCCCCCGCCCCCGCCCCTCCCCCTGCAGGGCTCCATCAATCATGCAGTTTCAAGTTCTGGGGAGGCGGCAGGGGGCCCCCAGCCTGCTCCCCGGGCCCTGGCTCACACTCCCACCCTCCCCGGGCCGAGAGAACACGCGTCTCCGAGCTCATTGGCCACTTGCTCCTGAGCCCGCCCATCAAGCCCCCGGGCGCCAGTCCCAAGCGAGGGGACGGGCTGGGGACCCCACGGCTGGGGCCCGTGGGGTGAGAGCGGGAGAGCGGCAGAGAGGAAGGGCGGGGAGACACGCGCTCGGGGAGAGGGAAGGAGGCGCGCGAGGCGGACACACCGAGACCAGCGCCGCGGAGCCCGCGGGCGGAGGCGCCAGGGGCCCGAGGCGGACGCGGCGCGCAGGGCCGGCGGCGACCCCTCCCGCGCTCCGCTCGCCGCGCGCGGTATTTTTATCCGCGAGCGCGCGCCGCCCTCCTCCTCCTCCTCCGCGCCCGGCCCGCTGTCACCGCGGCGCCCCCACCCGCGCGGGCGCCCCGAGCCGGAGCGCCGCCCGCCATGGACCCCAAGGACCGCAAGAAGATCCAGTTCTCCGTGCCCGCGCCCCCCAGCCAGCTGGACCCCCGCCAGGTGGAGATGGTAAGGGCGCCGCCGCACCCCGACGGCGCGCCGACGCGCCCCGGGCTCCGCGGCCGCCTCCGGCACGGCGGGGCCCGCGGGCAGTGCGCCGGGGACTCGGGCAACTTTTTCCCGGGACCTCCGTCCTCATTCCCGCGCCGGAGAATTCGGGGCGCGCTGGCCGGCCAGTCGCGGCGGCCCGGGGAGCGGGGCACTGTCCCCCGGACCCTGCACAATGTCCCCCTATCCTAGGCTACTACCCCCGGGATCGCTGCGCTTCAGCCCCAAGCCCGCGCGGGTCAGACGCGAGGAACCCTGTCCCCTGAGCCACTATATGGCGCAGGTCCCCAACTCCGCTGCCCCTCGGCCCGGCCCCTCTAGGACCACCCTGTCTGGCCGAGCTGGAGTCGCCAGAACCTTGTTCTGACCTCCTTTAGAGCCACAGCCTGAGGGTAGGGGGTGACCAGCCATCACAGAAGTGGACCTCTGGACACAGACCCCTGAGGTCTCGGGAGAGCCTTCCCGGGGGCTGGGAGGCCTCCCCAGGTGGGCACGAAGCTGAAGGAGAGAGAGGAGGTGGCCACCCCCACCCACAACAAGCTGAGGTCACTTGTTGCTGAGTCCCAGTGGGCTCCCTACAGAGCAGGGAGTTAGGGGACCGTGGGGGGCGGGCTGGGCCCTAGGCCTAAGCAGCTTTGGTCTGGAGGGCAGTGTTGGGAGCTTGGCAGGGGGAGGTGGCAGCTTCAGCTTAATTCACCTGGTTCTCTTTGTGCATTTCCCTGGAGCTCAGAAGGGACCTAATTAACTGACAGTTGGTCTGATTGCCGAGCTTGGGGGGAGGCAGTTACCGGGCCGGCTCTGTGCCCCCTCCACCCCATATACCCTCACCATTCAGCTTGGCTTCTGAACCAAGGGCAGCTTTTTGATTTTTATCAAGATTGAGAAGAGTTCCACAGCCTGAGGGAGACCGCTGGAGGGTCCCAGAGCTCGGCCCCCAGAAGCACCCGCCAGGCTACTGTGGGTCTGCGGCCCCGGCTCACACCTGAGCCTCTGTGTGAGACTGGAGGTGTCTGCAGTGTCCCCGCTCAGCCTCCCTCTGCAGCTGGATCCAATTTCTTTGGAGCCCTTGAGCTGCCCTTAGGTGGACAGGGCCACATGGGTGCCACGGCCCATGGGGCATCTTCCGCAGCCAGGTTCAGTCCCTGAAGTCTCACGTCTATACAAACAAACACAAACAAACAAGGAGAGGAAGGACCTTGGTAGGGGACAATAAAAAGGTGGCTACCTCTTGTGGAGTAGCCACGGGGTAGTGGGATACTCATGGGCTGGGACTCAGTGACAGGTTTTGTTTTCTGGTCCTTTCTCTGCCTTGGCCTGCTGTGTGGCCTTGAGTACTTTGCTGAACCTCCCTGAGCCTTGGGTCTTTACCTGAGTAAAACGAGGGGGTTGGGTGAGCTACAAAGTTCCTTTCAGCTCTGACAGTCCTTGAGTCAAAGGTTCTCTGGGGACTCCGAAGCACTGTGTGTTCCCTGCCGCCTGGGGCGGGGCGGGCGGGCTGCAGGGGTCTGTCCTGTGTCCCCCCTCTGACCTCTTGCTTCACCTCCTTAGATCAGGCGCAGGAGACCAACCCCTGCCATGCTGTTCCGGCTGACAGAGCATTCCTCACCAGGTGGGCCCCTGCCCTGCCCCTGCCCAGCCCTGGCCCCGCCCTAACCCCCCCCTGCCTTGCCAGGCACCTCCCAACACTAGGGAGGAGGGGGCACACTCTCCCTCTCCCCAGAGACTGACCCTTTGGGGAAAGTAATTCAGATTTTCTTTCTCTCCCCCCTTCCCCCCCTCCCTCTTCCTCCTCCCTCCTATCCTTGGTGGTCTCCCTCAGAGGAGGAGGCCTCCCCCAACCAGGTGAGTTTCTGGGGGCAGCTGGAAGGGGGAGGTGGTGAGGGGGCTGGGTACCACCCAGCAGGGTCCATTAGCGTGTCAATTGGCACCCCTGGTGAGAGTACCTGGTGCCAGGGTGCCCCCTGCAAGGCCTCCTCTGCACCTGCCTTTGCTCAGAGTGCGGGAGGCCTGCAGGCCCTGGGGTCCCACCCTGAGCCAGGCCACAGCTTCTGCAGGCCCTCCCAAGGCAATGGCTGGCACGACTCAAGGGGCAGCAGCCTGGACCCCTGCGCAGCACGCTGCGGGCGGGATGGAGCGGCGGGAGGGGGCCGGGCAGGGGCTGGGCAGGGGCCGGGCAGGGGCTGTGCTGAGCCCATCTAACCGGGCCCTTTCCCTGGCAGAGAGGCTCAGGAGAGGGGCACCACCTCAAGTCGAAGAGACCTAACCCCTGTGCCTACACGCCCCCCTCGCTGAAAGGTACTATCTCCCCGCCCACCAGCCTGACCAGCTGGGCTGACACTGAGGGGGGAGGTGAAGGGTTGAGCTTTTATCCGTGGGGACAGACTGTCTGGTGTCCCCCCAACCCCACGCAAAGAGCAATTCAGTCTTAATTTGGCCTCCTAAAAAAAGAAGGAGTCCAGAGGCTGGGAAGGGTGGTTGGGGGGTTGAGAGAAGAGGGGGCTGGCCCCGAAAGAACCAGGAGGCGCCGACATGGAGAGACTCAGCTCTGCATCTCCGTTCTGCAAGTGCGCACCAACCGCCGGACCCCACTCCCGGAGGGCACCTGCCCCGGGCTGCCCCCTCGCTCCCCTCTCGAGTGACATTTGCACAGGTTTGCACCTGGGTGCTTCTCCTGCTTGCTTTTCCCTTGTGTTAAAAGGCAGAGCACGTCCATGGCACACACATACTCAATACCTAGCGTGTGCCAGGTCTCGCTGGTGGGCACTGGTCCCGGGCCTCCTGGGGCCCTTTGCCCCCAAAGGTCAGGGAGAGTTGCAGAGGAGAGGTTGTGGAGGGCTGGGGTTTGTGGGATGACTCGGAATTGCGCTGGCAGGCCGGAGCCAGAAGGGCATTCCAGGAGGGAAGGTGAGCGAAGGGGAGGAGGCATGAAGTCACAGGGTCACTGGGGCCAGCCTGGAGACTTGGCTTGGAGTGGGGCGCTCTGAGAGATAAGCCTGGAGGAGGAGGTGGGGCAGATTGGGGTGTGGGGGGTCCTTCCTTACTGAGCCAGAAGATGCCTGCCCACCCCCATCTCCACTCTGGCCTAAGGCTCTTCCGGCCTGGCCAGCCCCCTCTTCCCCCAGAGGGAGGGCGGAGCCGGGAAAGGTGCTGAACGCTCCCTCCAGGTGGGTTTAATGAGTTCTCAGCGCGGGCCAAGGTCAACAGGTACACCTGTCAGCCTGCCGGGCTGGGAGCTGGGAGCAGAGGAGAGAGGGCAGGGGCCCTTTCTCTTCCCCCAGCACCGGAAGGTGAAGGGACAGCAAGCGGGCAGTGTGGCTCAGCACGTGGGAGGACTTGCCACGGGAAGGGACGTGGGGAGGCCAACCCCTGAAGCAGACGTGGGGGCTTAGCCTCTTCTCAGGAGAGAACACAAGCCACCTCTCCTCCCACCCTGGGCTGGGGCGTGGATGTGGGGAAGAACTGTCCCTTGGACTCTGGGCTGAGCATGGGGCAGAGGGCTGGTCCAGGAGCACAGGGTCAAGACTTTTTGGACGCCCTGCAATGGCCAGAAATGTGCCCCGTCCCCACTGCCCCTGGGGGCTGCGCCTGGGGGGTCTAAGTGGGGAGAAGCAGGGCGGTGGCAATGGGCCAGGACAGAGGTGGGCAGTGGGGTGGGCTGTGCTGTGGACCTCTGAATTTAAAAAGGGAGACTTGGGAGGTTCAGGGCCCCAGAGATGGAGACAGAGAAAGGAGACAGCTGGCGGGGGGGAGACCCCAGAGAACCCCGAGAGGCACGAGGCACTGTGCACGCGGGAGGCCCACGGGCGCCAGCTCACGGGGTGCCAGCTCAGGCGCGGCACACATCTATTGTTGTCACTGAGGCTCACGAACTGAACCTTCCTCCCCCAGCCAGGGAGGAGGGCGGCTGCTGGAGCTGCCACCTCCTCTCCTCCCCTCCCCCCTCTCCCCAACCCTCAGAGGCCCCTGCTGTACTTGGAGGGCAGTGTCTCCTGGACTTGGACCCATCCCTGGGCGAGGGGAAGCACGTGGCAGGGTCGGGGCTTTGTAAGGGAAGAAGGCAGGGCCCCCTGGGGGAGGGCGGACCACTCTGAGTCTTGGCTGGATGGGGCTCTCTCCAAAGCCAAGCTCTCACACTTGGCTCTAGGTGAAGCTTCGCCGTGTCCCCAAGGCCAGGACAGGGCGATTTATTGCACTTTTATTGCCTGGGTTGCTTGCCCAGAGCCCGCAGGAGGCACCGGGCTGGGAGCTGGGGGCAGGGCGGGGCAGCGGGCACGCACAATGCACCCTCTGTGCCTGTCCTGAGTTGGCAGGAGTGCATGCCCTGCTCACTGCACCGGAGGTTTCCAGCCAGGATCTACCCCTCTGGGCTTTCCGAGGGGCAGGGCTGCCTGGACCTACCCCAGCCCCTAGCTCCTCAGCATCTTGTCCGTGGGCTGAATGGAGGGGCCACCAGCTCCTCCCACAGGGTCCCCTCCACCTCTGCCGTTCTCCCAGGACCCCCGGCCCTGGCCACTTTCTCCACCGCCAGGTCTTCGTGTTGCGGTGACTTCGCTCCAGCTGCCCACACGGTCCCTTCCTAGGCCCGATCCCAGCAGGCCTTGGTGGTGGTAGGGCGGTGGGGGGGTGTCTGCTGCTTTCTGGGTCACCACAGAGGGAGCTGGAAGCTTGGGGATGTGGGTCAAGATGGTAGGGGCTGCATGTGAGGAACACATCCCCGGGTGCGGACCGTTATGTCTCAGAACTGCTCCTACTTCGGAGAGCCTGGGGCAGAGGTGTGAGGGGTGGCATTTGTGATGGGGCAGTGCCAGGGAGTGGCAACCAAGTCCAGCGTAGGGGTGGGCAGGGTCAGAGCAATGAGACCTAAGCTGGCTGGGCATTCCTCCAGATGTTGAATGAGACAACCCCCCCACCCCGAGCCGGGCCCAGCTGTAGCTGGTGGACACTCTGTCCAGTACTGGGGTCCTTGGAATGTTACGCTGCTGTTGTGCCTGCCCAGGCTTGCTCAGCTTGGTACCCCATGGCCTGGTGCCAGCCTCCGGGGGACCAGCATCTTTGGGCAGCTTAAGAACCATAAATGATCAAGCGTCTGCCCCCTGCCGCTCCCGCCCTGGCCTGGCCCCCAGCAGGCTGACGGCAGCCTTGGGCTTTGAAGTAGACCCAGCAGGGGGTTAGCTCTGCCCCAGGCCGATGGAAGGAGGGTCCGGCTCCGGGGCCTCCTGCCTGGGCCTGGCTGACCCTGCTTCCCGGTGCCCCGGTGCCAGCCGTGCAGCGCATCGCAGAGTCTCATCTGCAGTCCATCAGCAACCTGAGCGAGAACCAGGCCTCCGAGGAAGAAGATGAGCTGGGGGAGCTGCGGGAGCTGGGCTACCCCAGAGAGGAGGAGGAGGACGAGGACGAGGACGAGGAGGAGGACGACAGCCAGGCTGAAGTCCTGAAGGGCAGCAGGGGTTCTGGTGAGCGAAGGGGCTGCGGAGCCTGGGTCCTCCCACGGTGGTCAGGTGGGGTCCTCCTTGAGTGTCCTGGGACCCCCCCCCATCCCAGTTCACAGTGTCTCACCCATGTAAACTGCAGTCACACCACAAGGGCTTCCCCATCCTCCCACGTCTCCCACTCCGCCTTACCGAATACCTGGGCGGCTCCCACCCTTGATTCAGCCCCTCTCCCCAGTCAGGTTCGTCCCAATAATTCCTCTCTTCCCTGAGAATAAGACAAGGCCACCTGAGGTTTGAGGCTGGACCCAATAAACAACTTCCCATCCATGGCAGAGAAAGGGTGCAGGGAGATACAGGGATAGGGAACAAGGAGTGTCCAATGCCCCCCATTGCCTGCGTTTCTGAACATACGGTGTGGTCTCTGCTGGAGGCAGAGGGCTGGCTGATCCGTGCTCTCCCCACGGGGACCTGCTGCTGCTGTCTTTTATTACGGAGGCTGGCGTGAGAGGGTGCCCTCTAGTGTTCAGATGGAGAATCCAGGACTCAAAAACCAAGCTGGTCTTGGGCACCTCCAACCCCAGCTGCCTGGGAAGAGAGGGGCCCGGGAAGGGCCTGAGACCTACAACAGAAGGCCCAAGAGCTAGAGGCCCCAGACTCAACAATCTCCACAGAGGGTCCCAAGGCCCAGAGCATTTCTAGGCAGGAAGCTCTCAGCCCCTCCCATGGCTGTTCCTCTGCGCCGCATCCATCCCTCCTGGTACACGTTTTGGTTCCATTCATTTATGGGGATGAAAAACAGTTGACCACCACCCCTGCTTGACGTTTTCAGCCTTTGCACCCACACCAAATGGCTTGGGCCTCCTCTCTGCCCCTTTGGCTGTGGGGGCATCAGCCATGGGAACAAGCTCTAGCTGGAAGACTTGAGTCAACTCCCACTGAGACCCTCAGAACAGGTGGAGAGGAGGCAAGAGGAGACTGTTTCCTCTGGAAAAGCAACAAGAATGTCAAGGAGCTATATCAGCTGCCACCGCTCCCAGAGTCACTCCCGGGTGCCAGCGCTGGGCTGGGCAGTGTATGAACTATTATTGAAGGCAATCTACACAATTTGCCTCTTACTATCCCCTTCAGAAAGGTGCTAAATAGACTCTCTGTTAACCAGAACTCAAGCAACCGGCAAAAAAAATTGTGCCGGTTGCTTGAGAGTGCCGGTTGCTTGAGTTCTGGTTAACAGAGAGTCTCCTTACATGTATCCCACATCTACCAATCCCCATGGGTGCTGGTTAACTGAGAGTCCACTGTAACTGACTTATCGAAGTCATAGAGTCACTGGCAGAGCTGTCCTAGTCGTGTCTTGTCCGCTCTACCATGATGGCCTCAGAAAGCATAGCCTCAGTCATCAGAGACACTCGGCTCATGCTCCAGGACAGCCGGAGAGACACTCAGAATCTGTGGTTTCATGCCTTTTCCCCATCCCCAGCTGGGCAGAAGACAACTTATGGCCAGGGTCTGGAGGGGCCCTGGGAGCGCCCGCCCCCTCTGGATGAGCCCCAGAGAGATGGAAGCTCTGAGGACCAAGTGGAAAACCCCACACTAAGTGGTGAGGCTTCGGGGGTACGGGGAGGTGGGGCTGGGATCTTGGGAGGCATGTCCAGGCCCTGAATCCCTCTATTTGCCTTGCAGAGCCTGGGAAGGAGTCACAGCGCCCTGCCCATCCTGAGCCTGGCACATAGGCGCCCAGCCCTGCATCTCCCAGAAGGAAGTAGAGGGGGCATCACTTCCCCACAAACCCACTTTGTCCTCCTCACCCTCTTTTTCACGCTTCCCCTCACTCGCTAGGGCTGCGGCTTCTGACTTCTAGAAGACTAAAACTGGTCTGTGTTTGCTTGTTTGCCCACCTTTGGCTGATGCCCAGAGTCTCTGGGCACTTGCTGCCTGCCTTATGCCTGCCCCTGCCAGTCATTCCCCTGTTCACCCAGAAGGAGGTGAGATGTGAGAGAGCTTGCATTGGAAAATCCAGTAGACAAGGGAGAAAAGTTCATCCTCCACTATTCTACTCTCCAGACCCTCTCCCTTGGGCACAGGAAAACCAGAGGGCAGGACCCTAAGATCTGGGGGAAGGGGCTACAGAGAACCTGTAGGTACCCTAGGTCCTTCTCCATCCCCTCTATTCCTATGGGGGATTCCAAGTCACCACCCCTCTCACTGGCTTCTACCAGAGCCCAGGATTCAGGCACCCTTCTCCACAGCCTCAACATTTTGGGAATATTCCCTTAGCACCCCTGCTCCCCAGCCTGGGTGCCTGGAAGGTGGACTGGCAGAATCTGCTTTGTTGTGTTTTGTTTGTGCTTTGATGCCAGGAATGCCACCTTGGGGGAGGGGGACACACACAATGGGGGGAACCAGGTTCTTGTCCTCCATCTGCTCTGCTCCTTCCCCTCTTCCCTGACTCCAGGCCTGAACCACTCCTATGCTATAATAAATCTTTGTAAATAACTGTGCTGCGACTCCTTTTTTAGGGGAAAGGGAGGAGGTACCAGCCCCCCCCCTTATATGGAAGACCTGGTTAGTGGGGATCCAAGGGTCAGGACCTTGACCTTAGTGTAAGGTGACCAGACGTCCTGCTTTTGGCGGGACAGTCCCGATTTTTAACAATTTGTCCCGCATCCCGCGGTGTTTTAAAAATGTCCCGATTTTTGGGAAGAATGCACGACAAGCTAGGGAACGGCGGGAGATAGACCCAATTTTTCATCAAGTACCCCCTCCCCCCCGGTCAATGGTGTCCCGCTTTACCAATGTTAAAATCTGGTCACCTTACCCTAGTGTCCAGTCCTCTAGTCTAGGAATCTTTCCTGCATGGATGAGGCACTCCTATGAAGGACCACAAAAGTTCTAGATCCTGCTAGGGATGCCTGAAAGAGGCGAAAGGGGGAAAGAGAACAGAGGTGCTTCCAGAGTAATTGGATCCCTCCAAATCCTGTCCCCCAGCACCCTCTCAGGAAGTTCCCAGACCTACGTGACCCAGTAACGACGCTGCCTCTGGCCTTCCCCACTCTAACTCCTAGGGAAGACCCTTTAGAAGTCCAACTTCAGCTGCAGCCCTCACTTCCGGCCCTTGTGGGCGGGACCGCAGGGTTTGGGGGCGGAGGCTGCGGCGAAGGGGCGGGGCTGCAGAGGCCTACGCACATCCCGGTTCGCTCTCGAGTGCGGACTCAGCGGCGGAAGTGGCGCCGCCGTGAGATCCCCTTCCGCTCGGAGACGCTGCTGGGCCGCGGAGCTCGACAGCTCTGGGGCAGAAGAGCCAGGCCAGTGGTTGACATGGAACAGGTGGGTTCCGCAGAAGTCATTAAGACCAGGTAGTGCCACGAGGGTGGTTTCTTGCTAGCGGATTCCGCCTTCCTGCCAGGTGTCCGTTCTTCGTTCTGTCCGACCCTTCCCACACCCCCCGCGTCCCAGGTTCCGCCCCCTTCCTCTGCTTGGCCTCGCTCCGCCCTGTGCGGGGGGCCAGGGGTCTCCGGCGCTGACCCTCCATGGCCCGCCCACCCGAGAAGGGCCGGGGAGGGCGCCCCGGATCGCCCTCCGAAGCCTCCCTGTTCACTCCGAGGGGAGAGGCGAGGGGGATGGTATCTGGGTATTAAAGGCAGGAGTTGGATATGTGGGGAGGGGTCAGGGTTTCCCAACGAGGAGGAAAATATCTACAGGGTCCTGTAGACCTGCTTCCCACTGACATCCGGTCTCCCTCAACTTTCCCCAACACCGCAGGGAATGACTTTCTAATTGACGTAAAAAGAGTTCTTTAAAGTATCTTTCTTGAGTTCTTAGAGGTGTGTAACACCACTGACATTCCTAATTGACATAATTGGCACGTGACCCTTTCCCTTTTGTGGGGGTTTCTCTGCGTCAGCATCTCCTTATTTTCTTCCTATTGCCCTGACGGAAGTACTGTTTTACATTCTCCTCTACTCCAGCCCCTTTGTACACTGAATCTGGTTGATCTCATCAACTCCCAGGGCTTTAGCTTTATGACCGCCTAAATACCCAGACTGAACTCAGATTGACAACTTCACTGCAGCGCCTCTCTGGAGTCCCAGACTTGGTCATCTAGCTACCACTTGGATAGCTCCAGTTCAGCTGTGTCTAAACTTGAACTGGTCTTTTTCCCTGCAGACTCATTCTTCCTCTGCTACCCATCCCAGCCAGAAATCTGGGCATTATCTTCCATGTTTTCTTCTCCCTCAACCCTCACATCTAAGAGGAGACCTAGTCCAGATAACTTCCTGAATATGCTTCACACGTTGGCCCCACGTCTTCATCTCTTCTGTTGCCATCCTTGGTGATGTGTTCCTCACCAGGATGACAGCAGTGGCTTCCCAGCAACTTCCAGTCCCTGCTGCCTGTAACCTAGTCCCCAAACTGTTAACTCTTGTGATCGTTTTAAGACCCAAGTCTCATAGTGTCACTACTTGGCTTAAAACCCTTTGATGGCTTTCCACTGCCTATAGGAAAGGTTGAATTCCTAGCACAACTTACAGAACTCTCTCTGTGATCTGAGTCTCCTCTTACACCCTAAGGGCTAATAATATGGCATTGCAGGATGCACTTGCTATTTCATGTCTTCATGCCTTCCCATCCACCAGACCCTCTGCCTAGAAAGCCCTTTTTATCCAATCTGCTGGGCTACTGTCTACTTGTCCTTCAGTGCTCTGCTCAGGCCGCCTCTGGATCACCTCCCCACCCCTGAAGGCTAGATGTTGCCCCCCTGTGTCCCTGCAGCACCCTGTGCATAATAGCATAGTGGTTGAGAATGCAGACTCCCGTATCAGACTTCCTGGGTTCTGATACTGTTCTGTTACCTTGAAGTCAGTGCCTCAGTTGCCTTATTGTTCACATAAGAACATTAGAGCAGTGGTTATGACTTTTAATTTCATATGATGGTTTACTTATTCTGCCCTAGAGCCCCAAACCCTGACTCTTTGTCAATAAGTAAAATACTAAGGTGGAGGGCACTGAGGGCAGGGTCCAGATTTATCGAGTAGGGATTCATGAGTGAAAATGACCCAGACTGTCGGTCTGCTGAGGAAATGAATCAGGAAATGGATAAGTGTTACACGGCAAGCATTCATTCTAGAGAACTGTGCATGGAGCTCTGGGAACTCAAGGCAGAGAGGCCAAGAACGGCCTCTCAGGAGAGAGACATGTAGTGAGGGACTTAGTGCCAGAAGATGAATGTACCAGAGCGAGGTGAAGATGGAGGTGGGCTCAGAGGATGGAGAGCTGGGCCTTCTGAATGTAGCTCTTTGCAGGGGCCCGGGGCGGGCGGAGCTGCGGAAGTGGGCAGGAGAGTAGAGGCAACCTCCTTTGCTGACTGGGGAGTCTTTTCCTCCATTGGCCATGAGGAAGTGCTCCTTTGGGTCAGGAGTCTGCGG